>RJVU01059636.1:3830784-3851925 GCA_003731715.1 Anabarilius grahami | reverse complement strand
TTACTTTCCACCAACAGTGCTTGTGCACACATGCCCATTTCCTGTCACCTCTCCTCTCCAATGTTATGCTTACCAAGGCTGCATTTACTTGATCAAAAATACAGTAAAAACAGTAATATTGTGAATATTATGATTTAAAATGACTGTTTTTGATTTCAGCAGCCAAAAGGTCAGTCTTCAGTCTCACATGATTCTCCACAAATCAATATATTATCAGCGTTGAAAAGAGTTTTGCTGCCTAATGTTTATGGAAACAGTGCAACATTTTTTACAGAATTCTTTAATGCCCACCAGTTATAGAGAGATTGTGCAGTATTAGTTGGAGTTTGATACACTGGGAGGCATAACAATCATCTCCAGATGTTACCTGAGCAACACTGTCTGAATAACATGAAAGTTCTTGCCTGTCTCAACCTCTCCAGGTTCTCATCTCTTCATTTTCTCTCTGCATTACCTTAAAAGGTAGAGAATTTTGCTGGAGGAAGGTTGACATGAAACATTAAACCTGTGATAAATAAAGAAATCAAAAGTTGACGGAATGAGAACATATGGTTTGAATTTGGCCCAAGAGGGATTAAAGACATATTCTGATGCCCCCTTTTCCACTCATTTTCTGATCCTCTTTCTTAGATAAAATGCCACATGGCCTTGTTAAAACCTATGACCAGTAAGTCTAAGTATAGGCAAAAGACGCCATTACTCTTGACACAGACCCATGCTATGATCAATTTTAGATTTACCCAAAAACATATTAGATGCCTGTCCAAAAACTAAATACACTGCAGTTGGTCACTTTAGATGTTGTTTTTGGCCAGAATAATCTGCAAAGGGACCAATCTTCATCCCAACAGTGAAAAGTCTGGCTAAGTGAGACTAGTTTGACCATACGTTCCTTGCAGAGAGCTAAATTCAGCAGACTGCATTGGTTTTTATGGGTCTGTTTCAAATTAAGAGCCGTCTGTAAACTGTGGTCAGTCACGCTTGCACAATAATCTGCTTTCTGTTTAACAGACTGGCATGCGGTTGAATACGTGTGAGCTCAGATGTGTGCATGTTTAGGTAGTACAGATACACACAGATTCAAACTGTGTTACAACAATCCCATTAAAGGGTTAGTTCACCCAAAAATGAAAATTATGTCATTTATTACTCACGCTCATGTCGTTCCACACCCGTAAGACCTTTCGTTTATCTTCAGAACACAAATTAAGATATTTTTGATAAAGTCCGATGGCTCAGTGAGGCCTCAATTGACTAGATAATTAACACTTTCAGATGCCCAGAAATGTACTAAAGACATATTTAAAACAGTTCATGTTACTACAGATCTAGTTATGGCTGATTTCAAAACACTACTTCATGAAGCTTCGAAGCTTTACGAATCTTTTGTTTTGAATCCGTGATTCGGATCGCATATCAAACTGCCAAAGTTACGCAAACTATTGAAATTTCTAAACACTTATGATGTAACGAAGCCTCGTTTACTGAAATCACGTGACTTTGGCGCTCCGAACCACTGATTTGAAACAAAAGATTCGTAAAGCTTCGAAGCTTCATGAAGTAGTGTTTTGAAATCGGCCATCACTAGATATTGTTGAAAAGTCATTATTTAGTTTTTTTGGCAAACAAAAACTTATTCTCGTTGCTTCATAACATTAAGGTTAAACCACTGTAGTCTGTTTTAAATATGTTTTTAGTACCTTTCTGGGCACTGAAAGTGTTAATTGTGTTGAATGACATGAGGGTGAGTAATTAATGATAGAATTTTTGGGTGAACTAACCCTTTGAATCACTTAAATTAAGGCAAGAAACAGCTGCAAAGAAATGATAAATGATAATATGAAATGGGCCTCAAGTAGACTATCAACAGGAAGTTACGACAATGATCAAGACTCTTTCTTCTTTTATCTCTCTCTCTCTCTGTCACAGACACAAATGGTGTGTTTGAACAGGTGCAGGGCTTATTTGATTAGTCTGTTAAGTCTGTCTGAGTATCTCCATGCCTGCTTGAACTGAGACTGGCTGATCATGTGTTTCTGTGTGTGTGCTCACTCATGCACATGTATGTGTGTGTATGTGTACTTCAGTATAAGCACTGGATGAAAGCATAATGGATCTCTTGTCCCTCGACAGTCAACTGTGGTCAAAACATCAGAGTGAGCGTTTGTGCATGGTCTTCATCATGTGTGTGCATTCTGGCCTCAGATCAAGCTCAATTGCCATATTTGAATAACTGAAACAAACACAATTATACTGGGAGATTTGTAGGCAATCCTCTCTACTGGATATATTTCCATATTTATATAATATGTCGTTTAGCCTGTCACGCCTGACAAAAACGAGTCAATAAACCATTAACCATGTGTCTTATTATGTTACATAGCAACAAATAATTATGTCCTAAAGTTTTCATTGGCATATTGATTCATGCTCAGGTTTCATGTGAATAAACCAATGTTTATGGACGTCAACTGCTGTTGATATTGAATGTTTCCTTTTTCCACAAAGGGGGAAGATGGAAGGAGAGGAATGACTCTCATTTGACATGAAAGTGCTACGATTTCTTGCTTTTTGATTGGCTGAGATGAGATTAAAGTCATTTGTACTAAAGTTTAAAGACATTTACATCATATCACATCACTCTGGTCCACATACAGACTAGAATATTCGTATAAAATCCATTCACCTATCAGACTATCAGCCAACTGGTACAATCAACTACTATAGTAAACTTGGGCGTCGCATTACAGCATTAGAGGCACAAAATACAATGTTTTTATTTGTTGTGAGGTGCATTAGATATGTTTAATTAAGTATTTTACTATTATTTACATTGTTTGAACAGTATCTAGTCTTAAAGGGGACCTATAATGCCCCTTTTACAAGATGCAATATCTGGTGTCTTCAGTATGTGTCTGTGAAGTTTCAGCCCCTATTTGGGTGTGAGCAAAAACACAGCGTTTTTGCGTTCAGTGTTTCCTTTAATTGCAAATGAGCTGCTGCTCCCGGCACCTTTTCCAGAAGAGGGCGGAGCTTTAACAGCTCATGCTTTGGTTGCTCAACAACAACAAAGATGAAGAATCTCACGCAGCCAAAATGACGATGGTCAGTAAAGTGTTCAGCCTTACATTGTTCAAACCGGAGTAGAACACTGATGGAGAAACTCAGGAAGAAGTTACAACATTTATAATGCAACTGGACGTTTCTGAATGTTTAGTGGATACATTTATGTAGTTGCTGTGGAGTTGATTCAACTCATCAACTAACATGTGCCGTCATGTTAATCTTTTGTGCAAATCCAGTGTTGAATTAACCCTCGTTTGTGAAGCAGTCCGGCGTAAAATGACAGCATTGTAACAACGCTCTACTACAACAACTTTTCCTCTTGTCTAAAGCAACCCAACATAGCCTCACCCCCTTTGTTGTTTGTTCCCGGGGGCAGGGTTTATGTACATTTTGGGGTTTGTGATGTCACCAACAGGGGAAGAAGTTTGTTGTAGTCCCTACCAGCCATTTGTTGTAGTCTTTAAAGGGCGATTTCTGTAAAAGAAAATATCTCTCTTTGCACTGAACTTTGAGCATCATAACTTTGCAGATGTTGTTTATGCTCAAACAGCAACATCAGACACTAAGTAAAGTTAAAAAAGTGAAATCATAACCAAGGACCCCTTTAAATACATCCCACACCTGCATTCCTCCCAGTCTGTCTCTTCTCAGTCTAAGTCCTGACCTTTATGATCCGATAATTAAAACAAAAAAGTAATTTTTCTTGATATACTCTACTGAATTGATATTCTGTTAATGTTATTGTAACTGAAAATGTTATTATAACATTTGTGCAAGTGTATCTACTAAGTAGAAAACTAGAAATATTAAACTAGAATATTTTCTGAAGATTAAGCAGCTTATTTGTTTCTGATAATTTGTTGTTAAAGATAATTTAAATTCTTCATGTCTTATTTTGTATCCTATTCGTGCAAAGTGGCAGCAGTGTTTTTACAGACACACAATATGAGCTGGGCGTCAAACCTATGATCCATGTCAGTCACATGGTAAAGCATGTGAGAGCTTGTACGAAACTTAAAGCCTTGATAGCTGTTATGCAATAACCTCTTGAAGGTGGAACAGGCTTTTTAATAGTGACAAGGAACCACGCTCACCCCGACACAGTCCAATTGTGAAGTCTGTTACAGTTTCTAGCTGATTATACTTTCATTGTAATTTGTGCCTGAACATGAGGGAAACCCAAGACCAAACACTTCTACAGTCACACATTTGCCTAAAAGTAAAATAACTAACATACATATCACATAGCAATATAAAAATTATCTTTAAACTGATAAACACTGACACTTCCTGTGAACTTTGGCAACTGTCTGAACAACTTGTTCTCACTCTCTAGTCAAAATAGTCTAAAAAATCTTTTGTACTCTTTCTCTCTCCCTTTAAATGTGTATGTATACGACTGTAAGGCATCACTCACCATACTTTAACCCACTTAGACATGGACACGTGACACAAACAATGCGCCTTTCAACTTCTAACTTTGCACACATAGTCCTAAAAGTGACATGAAATGTTAATAAGAAAATCAAACAAAATATAGCAAGCAAAGTCCTTCACTTCCTGGAACTTTTACAACTTCCCTTAAGGGCTCTTATGGCAGCGTCTAAAGCTCTAATCAAATGCATATTAGTTGTGCGAGTTGGTCAAAGCCAAACCGGGGATTACCACAGACAAAAGTCTGGGGCTACCTTGTTAAATTTGGGGAAACACAGAGAGAAAATGAAAGCCTTGCGATCTAATTTCCGTTACATCACCACCAAACAAACAGGGCCGGCATGGCAAGAGATTAGAGGGGATTATGGGAGGAAAAGGAACGAGGAAAAAGCCTTTGCTTTCTATTCAGTGCTTCCACCAATTCTGCTTCAATCCTGATCCAATCCCCCTGAAATTAGGCCCGGGGGACAAAGACGGACATGAAAGGATTGGAATGGGGTGACTGGGGTGGGGGTGACTTTAACTGTGAAGAGCAGAGGGATCCCTGGAGATGTCCGAAAAGAAAAGGGGAGGCCGGGAAGGGACCTGTTATTTAAATAATGCCCTCAGTTCATTCATTTTTCTGAGCAAGCCAAAAAATGAAAAGTGGTAACATGTGGGCATTACAGAAGGATTTGCAAAAATTGACTAGTTAGTAGGTTGTTTGAACAAGTAGAGAAGCCCTCTATAATTATCTTTGTTGAGTCACGTCCACCAAACACATGGATGCTAATGTATCGCAACAAAATTATCGGCTGATATAAAGGATTTTTATTATCTTATCAATCGATACTCTATGTTTATCAGCTGATTTAATCGTTCATGCTCAGCCTCATTTATCCTCTTTTTACATTTAGATTACCTTTGCTGTCATCAAATGCTCAATTAAAGTTAATCTTTAAATATAAATTATTTAACAACACTGTAAAATCTTTAGCAAATCTAAAAATTACTATTCATTTTTTTGATGCCTAAATTCACTTGTAAAATTAAAAAACTGAAATGAATGGTTTTAAATGTTTTGTGCATCCCTAATTATAGATACTGACAAATAAATAGGGTAAATTACTTAAAAACAAACAATATATATGCCATCATTCAAAAGTTTGGGGTAAGTACTTTTTTTTTTTAAAGAAATTAATACTTTTATCTAGCAGGGACACATTACATTGATCAAAAGTTAAACAGTTAAAATATTTATAATGTTAAAAAAAGATTACTATTCAAATTAAATGTTTTTTTTTTTTTTTACTTTCCATTCATCAAAGAATCCTGAACAAAAATGTATCACGGTTTTATTGAAAATATTAAATAGCTAAACTGTTTTCAGCATTGATAATAATAAGATATGTTTCTTGAGCATCGACTCAGCATATTAGACTGATTTCTGAAGGATCATGTGACACTGAAGACTGGAGTAATGATGCTGAAAATTCAGGTGTGCGTCATAGGAATAAACTACATTTTAAAATATGTTCAAATAGAAAACCGTTTTATTTTAAATTGCAATTATATTTCACAATATTCCTGTTTTTACTTTAAATGCAGCCTCTGTGAGCATAAGACAACATTAAAAAGTCTTACCAACCCCAAACTTTTGAACAGTACAGACTAGTGGGACCTCACATGTAGATTGTTGGGTGACTATCCAGAAACCTGTCAACCAGAGCTCTCAAATGCACCAAACTCCATAAATTATTTGATATTCTCATTTATCTAGTGCTCTACTTGAGAAATATGTATCTGTTCTGACTTGCAGCATGGAAGTCTTGAAGTATTTAGATCACTGATATAAATTTGACATTATGAAGACCAAATACAAAGCCTGTGAAACAAAAATTTTCCATCAGCTATCTAACCATTCATGAAAAGATATCTCCATTAAGAATTCTGACTTCTTATTGGTCTTATTGGCACTCACCCTTGCATCTCCATTGCTTGGCCGGGCTCCATGGCTGAAGGCATGTGCTGGGTCTTTGTGGTACACCTTCAGGCAGGAGTGATCTGTAATGTTCCTGTGCGGGGAGAAATCCACATCGGTCACATATACAGACCAAATGTCACCATCCGAATGGGGTCGCATACGGTGCCCTGAATGTCGGCCCCTGAGCTCTGCCACAGCAGGGTGCACTAGGGCCGATGGTATTTCAACACGCGAGAGTGGAGAATGGCAGCGAGAAAGGTCAAAGGAATCGCGAGAATAAAGCGATTCACTGAGAGACACAGGCGAGTTGGAGCGAGAATTTAGAGATGAAGGTGAGAAGCTACGGCTCTCTGTGACAAAATCCATGGTGGCTGAGATGTCCGTTAATGTCCAGACTATAATTCTCTGTAGGTCCAGAAATTATTTACTAATTGAGCTAAAACATTAACTGTCTACTAAGTAACCAAGTTTGTGTCTTTATGTTTTTAAGTCTCTGTCTTCCTGGACCTCTCAAAATGCGTTTCCCTGTTAAACCTATTTGTATAAAGTGATGTGAGCATTTTCTCATGAAGTCTGATATGTGGTCATGTGGCTGTAATTCAGATTTACAGCCTTGATAAAAAAGGAGTTTCAAAGTACATGTTGCATCACCACGGAAATGTAAGGAGACTGACCACTCCTCTGTGTACAGGACAATGTGTGTCTGAGTCACTATTTATAGTCTCATTAGGTCTGAGGAAAAGTAGATGATTAATTTGGTTGTGATTGGCCAGTTCTTTAAAAACCCAATGAAATCACTGGATGATCTCAAGATTCTTTCCTATATTGATGTATTTCCTACTGAAACAGGAAGTTTGGGTAGAAAAAAGAACCAAAGGGGCCAATAGTCTTTCGTCATACTCAATCTAGAGGACATCTAATAGGACAAAAATCTACATAGTGCAGGCTGAGTCATCAATACTATTCATCTGTTTCCCAAGAAGAGAAAGACTAGTCATTTTAAAGCTGGTTTTAGGGTCAGTAAAGACATTAATATTTTTATTCAACAAGGATGCATTAAATTGATCAAAAGTGATAGTACAGACATTTACAATGTTACAAAATGTTTCTATTTCAAATGGCTTTATTGCTCAAAGAATCCTGAAAAAAAAGTTTCAGGGATTCCACAAAAATATTAAGCAATGCAACCGTTTTCGTCTACACTTTTATGGTGACGTAGTTACATTGTACTTACTGAAGTAAGTACTGAGTACTGAGTAAGTACTGAGTAATATTAATTAACTACATGTACTTACTATATAGTTACGGTTAGGGTTTGAATTAGGGTTAGTTACTTGTAAAAATGCATAATTTACTGTTATTACTATAGTACATTTAACAAAGTGTAACTACCTCACCTTAAAACAAAGTGTTACCCTGTTTTCAACATTGATAATAATAAGAAATGTTTTATGAGCAGCCATTCGGCATATTAGAATGATTTCTGAAGGATCATGTGACACATCACACAAATAAATACAATTTTAAAATATATTCAAATTTAAAATTTTAATAATATCTCACAATATTACTGTTTTTACTGTATTTGTGATCAAATAAACGCATACTTCTTTCAAAAACATTAAAAAATCTTAATGGCCCCAAACAATACTGTATGAAAGTATACTAGAAGTTAATTTTGTCAACTTTTAGCAATATACTAGCATATAGATGGCTCAAGTTTTCATTTCATTGGGTCTTTCAAAGGTGATTCCCAACTGAGAAAGTGTTGTGGTTTGCTCATAATTTTGTAAACAGGTAGAGAGATAAAGTAGATAAGGAAAGCAATGCACACATAAGTGTTTAGAGATTGGCTGAGGCAGAGGGAAAGATGAAAGACCAGAGACAATGAGAGTGAAAGATATGTGGGAGTGTTTGTTTGAAGTCAGGAAATAATGACTTAAATTTCAATATGTTCCTCACATAAAGCTATCGTATGAATTCAGAAAACTTGGAATATAGTGGGATTGACTGCTTTTATGACACATTTATGGTACTTTTGTGACATTTTCAGAAATTGACAGTCACTGGTCACTGTATGCTTTTGTCATTTGGAAAAAGCTGCATGAATATTCTGTTAAAAATGTCATTTTATGTTCCACAGCAGAAAGAAAGTCATATGGGTTTGAGTAAAAGATGACAGAATATTCATTTCCATTCATTTCCAATTATTTAACAGCTGCACGTTTCCTGTAAAATGAATGCAAGTGAGATTTGATTACTAAGTTGGTTCTCAAGGAAAAAAGTAATAGAAAAGAAAGAAGTGCACTTGGACCTCGAAGAAGGTCACCTGCTGTGTTGATTGATGTCATGGAACTAAAGGAAGCAGGCCGTGTGGAAAGAGGAAGGAAGACAGTAAACTTTGAAGGGATAGTTCACCCAAAAATGAAAACAATCCTATAATTTACTCACCCTCAAGCCATTTTAGGTGTACGTAGCCGTAGCGTAAGCTTAGGCGAGAATTGACGAATGCGGAATCGCAGAGGAGAGAGCAAAACAAAATGCAGGTCACAAATTAAAGTCTACCATGAGAAGTTTCAAAGAAAAATGTTGGAGGATTTTGATATAAGAGAAGAGGAGACACGTCCTACATCGGGTCAGAGGTCACCCTTCCGTCAGAACTCGACTCTCTCGTGAATGTGCGTACGGCCATTGCCAGAAGCCAGTGATTATTGTTTATAAAGGTTTAAATATAGATTTTTTTTACAAAAACCCATCGCTTTGCTTCAGAAGGCATTTATTAACCCACTGGAGTCGTATGGATTACTTTTATGATGGATGCGCTTTTTGGAGCTTCAAAAACTCGGGCACTATTCAATGCCAATTAAAAGCTGGAAAAAGCCAGGATATTATTTAATATAACTCTGATTGATCGGCTGAAAGAAGAAAGGATGGTTTAAGGGCGAGTAAATCATGAGATCATTTTCATTTTTGGGCGAACTATTCCTTTAAGGAGGCTGAATCTGATGCACACACACTCACCTGACATCAGTGAGTTCATAGTACACGTTCCTGGTCTCATCTTTCACATAGATGGCGGTGCTGGGCGACTCCAGCATCTTCATGTTGAGCTGATGAGGGAAGGCACTAACGAACAGAGCTCTGACTGTATCTACACTCGTTATCTCATTAGGCATGCGGATCTGCTTTGTGTCGTCTCCATACTGCAGATACAACACCCCTGAAAAACAGAAAGAGGAAACATGAAGAAAGAGTGAGAGAAGTATGCAACTACCCTTAAAATTATATACTATTTTGTCTAAATATATAAAATATTCAACACTTAAAATTAAAATCACAAGTTTAGGCATCAGAACATTAGAATGTATATGGTTGCACTTTATTTTACAGTACGTACACTTTCAATGTACTTACAGTGTACTTACTCACAAAAGTACTGAGTAAGGTAACTACATGGGTTAAAGGGTTAGTTCAGCCAAAAATGAAATTATTCATTAATTACTCACCTTCATGTCGTTCCAAACCTGTAAGACCCTCGTTCATCTTCGGAACACAAACTAAGATATTTTTTGATGAAATCCGAGTGTATCTGATCCACACATAGGCAGCAATGTCATTGCACCTTTTGACATCCAGAAAGGTAGTTAAGAAGTTAAAATAGTCAACGTGACTACTGTGGTTCAACCTTAAAGGATTAGTCCACTTTTAAATAAACTTTTCCTGATAATTTACTCACCCCCATTTCATCCAAGATGTTCATGTCTTTCTTCCGTCAGTCGAAAAGAAATTAAGGTTTTTGATGAAAACATTCCAGGATTATTCTCCTTATAGTGGACTTCAATGGCCTCCATACGGTTGAAGGTCAAAATTACAGTTTCAGTGCAGCTTCAAAGGGCTTTAAACGATACCAGACGAAAAAAACGAAACTGGCGCCGCGTCTGTTCCATAAGTATAATAGGAAAGGCGTAGGACATACAGCGTAAGCGTTTTGAAGAAAGCGGAAGAACGTTCAAGGCGATATTTTGTGTTTATATACAGTTGTAAGACCCTTATTCATCGTCTGGTATCGTTTAAAGCCCTTTGAAGCTGCACTGAAACTGTAATTTTGACCTTCAACCGTCTGGAGGCCATTGAAGTCCACTATAAGGAGAATAATCCTGGAATGTTTTCATCAAAAACCTTAATTTCTTTTAATTTTCAACTGACGAAAGAAAGGCATGAACATCTTGGATGACATGGGGTTGAGTAAATTATCAGGAAAAGTTTATTTAAAAGTGGACTAATCCTTTAATGTTATGAAGCAACGAAAATACTTTTTGTGTGCAAAAACAAAAACAAAAATAACAACTTTATTCAACAATTTGAACTGTTGTCATATGTAGTGAACTCAGTGCAGGCTTCCTTGTTTACATCCGAACAGCGGCTCAGTATTGGCCGAAGCTGAACACGTGATCACCACGATGCATGCATGTGATGCTGACACAGGAGTCGGCCAATAATGAGTCAGTGTTCAAACGTAAACATGGAAGCCTGCACTGAGTTCACTACGTATGACAACGGTTCAAATTGTTGAATAAAGTCGTTATTTTTATTTTGTTTTTGCGCACAAAAAGTATTTTCGTCACTTCATAACATTAAGGTTGGACCACTGTAGTCACGAGGACTATTTTAACCATGTTTTTACTACCTTTCTGGACCTCTGGAAGTGCAATGATGTTGCTGCCTGTGTGTGCTTCAGATACCCTCGGATTTCATCAAAAATATCTTAATTTGTGTTCTGAAGATGAACGAAGGTGTTACGGGTTTGGAACAACACGAGGGTGAGTAATTAATGCCAGAAATCTCATTTTTGGGTGAACTAACCCTTTAAGATAAGGTTTAGGAGTAGGTTCAAGGTTAGTACCTTGTTATTACCCAGTTAGTGTCATTAGTTAGTTAGTATGTTAGTATGTTCATGCGAAACAGGACTGTAAAATAAAGTGCGACCATGTACATTATAAAACATTTTTAAAATGACCTTTAGCAGTGTTATTAACTATTATCATTTTGCAGATATCTGATATATCATGCATTTCTACATGCGGCCATATCGATAAATCATTTATCTCTTCCTTCATGGCACTCTATGAGGGATCCACTCAGTTCTATGTGTGGGTGTGTAAAATCTGGTGGGAAAACTTGTTGGGAAGAGCAAGTGGGCGAGAGAGAGAGCAGTAGGGTGTGGTGGAGTGTTCTGGGACGGATGAAGGGAGTTCAATGTTTGTCTACATCTGTTCACAAGGGACCATATGAATGCAGATAAGTGAAATGTGTAGTTCCATGTCCGCTTTCTAGGTGAGACAACTGTGGGTGCGTGTGAAAGTTTGTTGTGTGTTAAAAAGATAGATCGATTCCCACCCCTATTTTAAACACACTTATTTCATTCTGTCCTGCAAAGTATACACCATTACAAGAAAGATTTTTTTAAACAAATTTAATAAATTTCAGCTTGCAGAACACTTAATGGCAGATTTTTGAGTTTAACGCACATGACTCAGCTGCTCATGTAAACAGTAGACAGCTTTCTTCGGTTTGGAACAGTCTCTGAAACTCTACCCTACCATTTCACTCTAATGACCGACATTAATAACTAATTATCAAGCATCAAACCGTCAACAGCATATAATTCAGAAGAGCACCTTTGGCTAAATGCCGAGCCACATCTGAAGGATTGCTTTATTCACAATCACATACAAGCACCCTCAGCCAAACTGGAAAACCCTCAGAGGAAAAAGCTTCCGATCGTTTGAATTTTAATATTATCCACATGAGACGTTTCAGTCATCTCAACTCATACTTTTACTGTGGAAAAAGATGATTAATTCTGATTACAAATGTATTCTTATATCATCCAACTGTCTTGTTGTCCAATGAGAAGACAGATGTAAGATATCCTTTTAATCAGTAACCGCTCTTTTCAGCAGCATTGGAAAAAATTATTTTTCCCATTCATTTTTTCCATAAGGATCACTGTTATATTAGTATTGTTTATATACTATTATAGTATTTTATATTTTGTATTATATTTTTATTTTTAGTAAAAAAAATTAGTAATTGTGTTATGCTTTGGTCATGTTTTATTTTATGTTTTTTTTATATATTTCTATTTAGCTTTATTTTTATTCCAGTTTAAGTAATTTTCGTACTTCAACATATTTTATTTCAGTTAGTGTCCAAGCCAACATTTCTCTTTTTTTTTTCATTTAATTTTTATATTTATTTTTGTATTTCAATTACTGAAAACAATTTAGTTAACAAAACAAATCTGATAAGGATTTTAAAAAATTCAGTTATGAATCAAACTGCTCTGAAATTAATCACAACATAACTTAAAGTGAAACTGTATTTGAAAAACATGTATATATAACATCCCTTACCAGGTAATGAACTACACATCCCATGAAACACTGCAAATAAACAAATAAAAATGGTACAATATGAAACTACTGACTAAAAGGCAATATATAATGAAATAAAATACAACATATTTTAAGTTTATTGCAAAATATTAAGCAAGGCTTGTAAGATATTGTTAAAAATACATTTTTAATGAAAGGGATTTGCTCTTCCAGTACCAGACTGTTGAACTCTATTCTTCTAAAGAAGGTCTTACACAAACCTAAGATGACATCTCTCAACAACTGAAACTTAAAACCGCTGAACTAGAGGAATGGTGACTTACAGCAAGCAGGTCTCTAATAGATGTCTCCTCGCCTTTGTGTTCCTTTAGATTAAACAACATTTAGTTTTTCCCAGCAGGTCTGTCTACATCTACATCTTCTCAGAGGAATTTTGAGGGCATAGTTTGAGTGAACACACTTTTTCTCCCCATAACTCTCTTTCCAGATGGTCCTTGTTTAAACCAACCAATCAGAGTTAAGCAGCCAGAGAAGGCTCCCATTTCAAGGCCTGTGTGTGTTTGACCGTCATTCTATCTGGATGTAGGGAGCATTCGGAGTGTGCTAGTGAATATATGTGTGTGTGTATGTTGGCAAAAGAGTCCTATTTCCGTGTGTTTCTGTGTGTGTCCACAAGCATGAGTCTGTGCGGTAATATATGCCTGTGAGATGTTAAGTACAGGCTATGAATTTCAGCTGTGGAGCCTGGTATATTTCCATTACATGAACCGATAATGACAGAGCCAAATTCGCTGTTATGACATTGAACTTATATACAAGAGACAGACAGACAAACTTAAGTATACACACACTTCCACAGACACTTAAACTCTGCAACTAAATCATTTTGCAGCAGACGGAAAATAAGAAAGGCAGCAGTGTGATCGCTCATTCATACTGCTGAATTCCACAGAAAGCTCAGCAGATTACTGCAGAAATCGAACACACATCATTCAAATTTTGACACGCTCCTTAACCCTTGTGAGTTAGTTTATTTGCTTTTCCTTATTATAACTGAAGTTTGAATTAAATGTGAAATAAATATATATATAAATGTCAAAGTCATGATTCCGGTGCTATTTGATTGCAAATGTGTTCTGATTTGAAGTAGTAGGGCTGATTTTTGAAGAATGTCGGTAACCGATCAGTTGATGGACCCCATTGACTTCCATAGTATTGTATTTTCTTTCCCATACTATGGAAGTCAATAAGGGTCCATCAACTGATTGGTTAACCATTTTCTTCAAAATGTCTTCTTGCAGAAGAAAGAAATTAATACAAGTTTGGAACAACCTGAGGGTGAGTAAATAATGACAGAATTTTTATTTTTGGGTGAACTATCCCTTTAAAGCAGAGGTCCAGTAAATGAACTCTCCTCACCAGCGGAGGTCCGGAAAATTATGTACTGCACGTAAAAACATAAATTGACGGCTTTCGTCAGACTAAAAAAATTAGTGTAAATATTTGTTTTTATTGAACAAAATATAATGTTATCATGTATATTGAATAATGTCTCTTCATATGTATAAGCAGAAATAATCCTTCACAAATTGATCTCATTTTAATGCTGTTCTGTTACTGTATGTCCTTTCAGTTGCTTTGTACGGTGGCCCAGTGGTGCACAACACAACAAAATTTAAAAAGCAATCATAAGTTCACAACACAACGAAATCGAGCCACAACACAACGGAGTAAAGCCACAACACAACGAAATAAAGCCACAACACAACGGAATAAAGCCACAACACAAAGGAATAAAGCCACAACACAACGAAATCAAGCCACAACACAACGGAATAAAGCCACAACACAACGAAAATGCTCCCGGCCACTAGGGGGCTCTCAGAGCTTGGTAAAGTTAGTTTTCCTTGTTACTGTTCTATAAAGTCGACAGTAATATAAATACCACGATTAGATTTAACAGTACGTAACCACCGTATATCGACATGAAATATTAATTCAAAATCACCTACGTGCAAATTAGCTTCATATTTATACCTGTGAATGATTTGACGCGATACCACAGCACATGATGAAGGGAACGTCTGCCAATTCCACCAAGTGGTTAAAATGAATAATTTGTATTCATTAAAATTACTTTTAACATTTAAAAACAGACATATTCAAATTCCAAAGCGTGTCAGTCTTACCAACAGGAACTAACAAGCTTTGGAATTTGAACATGTCTGTTTTTAAATGCTAAACAAAGTCATTGTAATGAATACAAATGATACGTTTTAACCACTTGGTGGAATTGGCAGACGTTCCCTTCATCATGTGCCGTGGTAGCGCGTCAAATCATTCACAAGTATAAATATGAAGCTATTGTGCACGTAGTTGATTTTTAATTAATATTTCATGTCGATATACAATGTTTACATACTTAAAACTAATCATGGTATTGATATCTTTGTAAGACTGTCGACTCTATAGAACATTGGCAAGGAAAACTAATATTACCGAGCTCTGAGAGCCCCCTAGTGGTCGGGAGCATTTCCGTTGTGTTGTGGCTTTATTTCGTTGTGTTGTGGCTTTATTCCGTTGTGTTGTGGATTTATTCCGTTGTGTTGGGGCTTGTTTCCGTTGTGCTGTTGCTTTATTCCGTTGTGTTGTGGCTTTATTCCGTTGTGTTGTGGCTTGTTTCCATTGTGTTGTGGCTTTATTTCGTTGTGTTGTGAACTTATGTTTGCTTTTTTAATCTCGTTGTGTTGTGCACTACTGGGCCACCGTAGTTTTTTTTACAAAATATCTAAATTTATCCAGTAACAATGTCTGACAAAAATATGAAGGGAACAGTGCAAAATGCATCTCTAAATCTGCACAACATGCATTCATTTCAACATTAACAGCTTAAAAGGAAAACCTAAGTCTCTTTTCTTCTAAACTGAGATTAACAATCACAATCAATGAACACAAAC
Organism: Anabarilius grahami; assembly: GCA_003731715.1. Lineage (NCBI taxonomy): Eukaryota > Metazoa > Chordata > Actinopteri > Cypriniformes > Xenocyprididae > Anabarilius > Anabarilius grahami. Next base: position 3,836,107 of record RJVU01059636.1, on the reverse strand, counting down.
CTCTCTGGTTCAATTAAATCAGATCTCATATCACATTTTATCTTCATTCTCATGTATTGTCTGTACTTTACTAAATGTAATGTTGAACACTCTCTTCTGTGCTTCAAGTTGCATTGGTAAAAGATCATCAGCAATATCAGTCAGAAACACAAACAGACAAAAGTAAAGTGCTAGTGTTGGAAAAATGAAAAAGTGCAAGAAAACATGTCTTTCTTAATTTGTACTGTTCCTTTAAGTCCATAAAAATGTAAATAAGCTCAAGTGAAAATTAAATAAAATAGGCTGAACTGAGTTGAACTTAAAGATGGAAGCATAAAACGTCCTAGTTAAAAAAAAAAAAATCACATTACATTTATGTTAGCTTGCATACATTGTCTGACTGAGAACTTCAGGGAGAAATTGGCTTTGGCCTTTCCAGCTAACACTTTAAATCTTGGGAGGAATGGTGTCAGTGCAGCTTTCCTAATTTTTGAGAATGCCATTGTTTTTAAGTCAACGAAAGTCTCTCTTCACAGTGTGTGACTGTTCGCGCCGCACTCGAAACCTGTGTCGATGTAGGACCCAAATAGCGCTACTGAGCTGACCTTTATGTGCCTGAAATAAATTGGATTTTATAATAACGTTAAATAGCATTTGCCATTTATTTATTTAATTGTGTCAAAAGGCTTTGCGGTCCAGATGGACGCATCTCGCGGTCCGGATTCGGACCGGGGTCCGCCAGTTGGCGACCCCTGCTTTAAAGTTTCTTTTTTGTTGATATGTGCTTCTCATTACAAATTTGGGAAGATAGTTGTTGCATGTTGCATTCCCAAATGCATGTTAAAACGACCCAAACTTAGAGCAGATGCAGAGACGATAATGAGCTAATAATGAGATAACGAGCTGCTCACGTAAAAGAACACAGTACCACGCTTCACTCAGAAACATGCAGCAATTGCAATTTAAAAATCATACCAAACCATACAGCATTTCAGTTTTATTTCAATTAATCGTTTATCCATAGCTATTAGAGTTGTGAAAAGTACTGACTTCGGTACCAAGTCGATACTGAAATTTAAAAAATGTGACGCTTTGAGCACTGTTGAGTGGATTCGTAAACATCTCTGATTGGCCACTGTGTTCACAGCTCATCGGATATGTCTGTGATTGGCTACAATGATCAATGCTTCAAAAACATTGTAAATAGACATCAATGATGCTCTTCACCAAGTGCTTACAAAGAAACGGGAGCATTTGAATGCAGTCTATCGCGGAACAGTCTCCGCTCCCGCTTTCAAATTCAAACACTTCCATGTGTTTTCAAACACTCCCGTGCATTGTAGCCAATCACAGACATATCTGATGAGAGCGTGAACACAATGGCCAATCAGAGGTGTTTACGAATCCGTTCAACAGCGCTCAAAGCGTCACATTTTTGAAATTTCAGTACCGACTTGTACTAGTACTTTTGATAATGAGTGCATTTCATAACTTTTTGAGTGCATTTGTATATAATTTAGTATTTGTGTATCAGTGTGTATACCTAGTGAGCGATCCTTGGTCTGGTTAGTAGAGCGGACCACGGGAAGACTGGCTCGAGACCGGGAGCCTCGGGTGAAGGCGATGGGCATGTCACACTCAGACATGACCTCCAGAGCATCTAGAGAGAACAGCGAGTCGTGCTCCACTTGATCCACAAACACAGGAACTGGACTCGAACACACCACACTCTGCTTGGAGCTCCGGTTCTGTAGGAGGAAGAAAAAAAAGTTTTAGATAATATGTTGAATTTGATGACACATCATCAGTGCAAATTCTGAAAACCATGGCATTTTTGGCTTCTCTACTGGAAAAAATACCAGCTTAAGATGGCCAGGCTGTTTTAGGACATTGTAGCTGGTTTGTAGTAGCTGGTTCAAAGTGGTCTACTAGCACAAACCAGCATGATAAAACATTTTAGTTTTCTCTGCTGGAAAAAACAGATCATACCAGCTAAAGATGATCAGACTGTTTTTAGGGACATGGTAACTGGTTTGTAGTATTTTTTTCAAAGTGGTCATTCAGCATTAACCATCTTAAAAAGATGATCTACTGATAGCCCATCTAGACCAGCTTATGATCATCTAGACTATCAATGGGCAGGATAGAACCTTGTAAAACTATCAGAAGCTGGTTTTAGCTGGATTTCCAGTAGGGTTGTCAACACTACATGCATAAAACTTGAACCACTCATTGTGAACAAAGCATAATTTGTCTGAATACTATGGCTAATAGTCGACTAATTGTAAATCGACTAGAAGAGACTTAGTCGACCAAAAATGTTATTAGTCGGTTAGTCGCAGAAAAAAAAACCTTGTGGCAAAGTCAAGCAGTCTGTGAGGGTCCGTTCATTAACGGCGAATCCTTGTGGTAATTACATGCCTATGTCGGGCAGGCAATCCAAACGTTCGCCTGTCTTCCATCGCCCTCAAATATGGTTTATCATTCAAAACATGTAAGTAGTAGAAACTTTACATGGCTGCTCGCTCTAACATTAACCTTTTATAAATGTATGCTATTATTAGGTGCATATCCAAGTGTTTGTGCAGATTGTGGAAGCTGAAGTATAGCGCGTTTACTGCAAGACATCGAGGCGTCGGCGCGATCACTGGCATTTTTTCATGATAACAGTAGAAAAAACTTAAAATACTCCATCAATTTTGGTCATACAGATAAGAGTAATACATCACTTGAAAGGGTCTTTTTTGTGTAAACTCACAATAACAAGAAAATGTTGTCCCTTTGTAGAATAAAGAAAACAAACAGTATGTGCTTTCTGCCATCTCGGTCTCTATGAACTTGACTGTGTCAAGACATAAATAAATAAATAAACCAAACCTTATAACCATGTATACTTCCCTCACAGTCACAGACATGAGAAATATATCTATAGAAAGCTTGAAATGTCAAGCGATTTTCAACCAATTCAAGAGGAAAACAAATATTCTCAGATTATGTCATCTGTATGAAACATGCATATAGGCTCCACTACCGCGAAGATGATGAGTCAGCATCATTGACTTAATCTCTGCAGCCGAAAACACAAAACATTATAAATAAATTACTTTTGCTGGTGCGCTGCGGCAAGCTTTGTGTGTGTGCTCTAGCGCTGTTTAGGCTATGTATTATATATAGGCAAATAAAGGCTCATTATTATGATCTATATGGCTTAATCTATATGATTAATTTACAAGTGTGATTAGTCGACTAATCGCTTAAATGACTGACTACTAGTCGACTAGAAAAATCTATAGTCGAGGGCAGCCCTACTGAATACATTAACATTTTCTGTAACACACACTGCACATTTCATTTAAAGTGACAGTCACCGGTCAACTGTGACCACTGCAATCAGTCATGCAGCAAGACACACATCAGAATGACTACATATACCAAAAACTAGATTCAAAAATATATATACAGAATTTATATATCAAAACACAAAGGCAGTTTGGACCTGCCTGTATCAATATAGTCAGTTAATTAGTTTCAAATGAATAAGTTTTTCCATGTTAGGTGATTTTGTGGTATTGTTAAACACACGTGCATCACACTCTCTCATTCGTGCTAGTACTGACTCTGCGTGAACCAACGTTCTGGATTTTCATCAGATATCTTTGAATGTCTATCTCAGAGTGCAGTGCGGACAACATCCCCTGAAATAACTATTAGAACAGAGAGAAAGAGATACAGAGTATGAAGGCAAAAACATTGATGAGGAACACATGCATAATAGAACAGAAAATGTGGAATTTAGCAGAGAGGAATGATGTTCGTGTTTGAAAATACCCACAAACCCAGCAGCTCATGAACACCTTCACTGTAAACATTTTATAACCTTCAAAACCCGGCCAATTGCTTCTCAAAACTATCCCAAACATAGCCCAATCGGGTTTCAGGAGGGTCCCTGAATACAAACACATTTGTTTACAAGACATTCAAAAAGAATGACAGAATATTCATTTTTGAGTGAACTATTCCTTTTAAGTCAGGTAACAGGAATCACTTTCAGTCAAATAAATTTCATGAGTCATGACATCTGATACAAAGCGCTTTTGATATTTAAATTGCCTGATGCATTATTAAAAGTCACTGGATGTATGAAAGAGATCTCTTGACACTGAAACACCCACACACCTGCGGTTTCTTGTAATTTAGATGTTTATTCATCTCTTTGATATAAGGTAGCAAAAGAGAGAGTTTGAACTTAACCAGATGAAACAGGATCAGATCAGAATTTTCCAGACCACAGCAAAGTGTCCTGGGGTTCTTTTGAGGAAAGGAGGCGGGAAATTAGATCCACAACCACCAACACAATGATATTCAGTGGGCACGCACAAGACAGGAACTGTCAACTGACTGATGACAATACAGGCTCAAGGGTGTGTTTGTGTGTGTGTGAGTCACCACAGGTTAGATCCTATTCTCAGACCTCTTCTATAATTAGCTTAAAGGTTCATCGTGAGTTCAAAAAGCAGAGTTACGCATCTCAACTAAAATATAAAAAAAAAGAAATACCAAATAAACAATAATGTAGCTTAAAGTACACATGAAATCAAAATCGACCCTATTAACTTTACTAGTGCATATTACTAGTCTTGTGGTAAACAATTAATCCGTGCAAGTTAAAACACAGAAAAAAGTTGTTTGTCGCAGTAATCTTTAATCAAAATCTGAAAAGTTACTTCCGGTCTGGAATGGCGTTCCTTCTCTGATAACGTCAGTTTGGCGGCTTGGGTAGAAAACGCGTAAACCACTCTTCTGCAACCGTTTGTCTGCTATGAGCGAGATATGGAGAGGAGGAGCGCGAGAGATGGAGAGGAGGAGCGCTAAAGTAAAACCCTGCCCTCTATTCAATATTCCGTTTCACTTGGAAATACGTCACAACACTGGAGAAAAGTCGTTTGCAACTTCCGGTTCACGCGGACTTTAAAATATTGGTCAATACTATTCATTTTAGTTAAACTTTTTAGAATAATAGAAAAAATATGAATTTTATTAAAAAATTAATTATAATTATCACTTATAAATATGATTATTCATAATAATTGGTTAAAACAGTAGATATAGAATGTTAAATTTATAGTATATTATAGTATATAGTATGTTAAAATAGTACAATAAAATAATCAAAGTATGCTAAAAATAGTACAATAAAATAGTATGATAAAATAAGCATAGTACGATAAAATAAGCATAGTACGATAAAAATTGTAAAATAAAACAAAAAGATTGAATAATCATACTGTTTAAAATAGTACAATAAAATAATCACACTAAATTTATAATAAAAAATTATAAAGTA
>RJVU01059636.1:3805215-3830753 GCA_003731715.1 Anabarilius grahami | reverse complement strand
AATAGTACATTTGAAAAATCATAATGTAAAGAAAAATTACAATAAAATAGCATGATAAAAAAATCATAGTACGCTAAAAGAGTACAAAAAAATAATCATATTACTTTAAAAATGCTACAATAAATAGTATGAAAAATTAATCATAGTATGTTAAAAAATAGTATACCGGTGGTGATAGGATGATGCCAGTTAATTTTAGAAATATGTATCTGTGCATGTTTTTAGAGCTAATATTGACCACAACATGCCGTTAACATTCCTATTGACCTCAATAGCAGTTGCATGTCACCGCAAACGGTTGCAATAAAGGTGAGAAAAGGATCTATTTGCAGCAGTATCAAGATTTATTAAACAGAACTCAAAGCGTAAAACGCAACAAGAACTGAACTGAAACAAATATGGAGCTTAAAGGCACAATATGTAATTTTCGCCACTAGAGGTCACTTATTCAAAACAAAGGCGTAGCTTCATGAATAAGCGTGTGAATCATAGGCCCTGTCATCTTCAGCTCCACAGTCGATGGAAAGGAATCCGACAGACTCGGGTAGAAATCATGTTCAAGGATGATCTAATGTATTAAAGTTTTACTAACGTTACGGTGGTATGAAGCAGGACTGGTCTAGAGCCATGGGAGCGGGATGAGGCCGCTAGAGAGAATGCTAATGATAGACATCTGCGATGCACACCGATCTCGAGTTCACCTCTGTTTTATTATGCTTTTTTATGCTTTTTAATTATTTTATTATGCTTAATGTGGGGTAACACAGCCCTGTTTTACATTGTTAAAACAATCATAAATACATTTAAGTGTGTTGAAAGTTATGTTATAACATTACTCTGTGTGTTTGCTCGATGGCTGGTATAAGAGACTTGTTTCACTTTGCAGTAATCTAGATCGATATTAGTAAAACTGGAAATCAAAGGGAGCACGCATATGACGTAATTTACAGGCGATGCAATGACGCGGTCCATGTCCTGGTTAAAATTGCTGATTTCTCTGGATTTAAACATTGTTGGAAATATTTGGGATAATGTAATTACACAAGTCTACAAAATATATAACACTGTTCTAGTGGTTTTTGGATATTTTAATCAATAAATCTTACATATTGTGCCTTTAAATACACAGTCCAAACTAATCAACAAAATGAACAACAGGAGCAAATGATAATCAAACAATGAGAAACCATAGTAACTAATTGAAACACAGGAAACTGAACTAAACACTTGAAAACCCACCCAAACATACAAAAAACACAGATACACAAACTATCCCGTGCATTACACAGCTAACACATGTTTGTTAGAAGGTCTGTAATCTATTATAATATATATATATATATATATGTGTGTGTGTGTGTGTGTGTGTGTGTATTCCACCCGGCAGATGTCATGATAAGAATGTCTGCTCTCCTGAATACGGTAAGATATTGTAACAAACACAGCACTGCATAAACTACTGCTCCGGAAGTGGTTTGTTCAAACAGGTTTCAGTATCTACAAAGGCACGTGAGAATGATATAGTTATGCTAACCCACTTATCTTTATTCACATTATGGTTATCAATGTGGAAATTGTGGCTAACAAAATAGCGAGTAACATTCATATCTGCAGCTGTAAGAATGAAAAGAAGGTTTGTGTGAGTTGGCATGAATGATAAAGATACAAACAGAGATAAGGAGTACTGTACCTCTACGTACTTGAATATTGCTTTGCTTTGCAAAGTCTTTAAAGTCAAGCCAATAAGGCTTGTTATGAGCGACAAGAAAGAAAGGCAATACAAAAAATTGATAACCGCAGCGGATACCACAATGAGTCTAAGATTTTTTTCAGACCAAAGTTTACAAGGTCATGTTTTTAGTAGATGAGGATGGCTGTGTACAGAGATGACTTTAAAGCTGAACTGTTCTGGCTCTGCCAGTTGTTTTACCCTTTTTCTGAGCATGATACTTCAGTTATGCTGGGATTCCCCCCGCTGAAAGAGTAATGTGACATCAGCTATGCTCATTATGGACAAAACACACCCACACACTCAAGATACATTGGAATCCATGATCTTTTGCCAAAACAGACAACACACTCAAAAACAAAACCAGGAGCGTATTTTACTTTTCCTTGAAGTTTCTTTCCTACGGTACACTTATAATGTTAGTTAAGGTTTCTTGCAGAAACATCAATCTTAATCTTAGTTCTACATGTTCACTTCCACCCTCTCTTTGGTCCTTAGAATTAAACAGACTGTTTTTGCTACTGTACCTTTAAGAATCTACTATAACCTTAAAGGGTTAGTTCACCCAACAATGAAATTTCTGTCATTAATTACTCACCCTCATGTCGTTCCGAACCCGTTAGACGTTCGTTCATCTTCGGAACACAAATGAAGATCTTTTTAATAAGCTTTCTGTCCCTCCATTGACAGTCTATGCAACTACGAGTGCTTTGCTTGCACAAAACATCTTAATAGAAATTATTTACTACTTTATTTCCAAAATATTAATCACCAAAGCACATTAACGAGAGCACCATGACACATGCGTGCTGAGTTGACGCGAGAGCAGATGTTGTGAACGCACATTGGAGATTGATATATATTAATAAAGTGGTAAATTTGCGTCATTGGACCACTGGAGTCACATGGATTACTTTAATGATGTTTTTGCTACCTTTCTGGGGCTTGAAAGTGGTAGTTGCGTAGACTGTCAAAGGAGAGAGAGAAAGATATTGATTTGTGTTCTGACAATGACCAAAAGTCTTTCGAGTTTGGAACAACATGAGGGTGAGTAATTGATTACAGAATTTTCATTTTTGGGTGAACTAACCATTTAAATACCTTCTATATGGAAATTATGTGTTGCGAATGGCTAACCTTTTGTATGTGAAATGAGTAACAATGCCAAGTTGCTGGATACTTAAAAGTGGTTTATATGTAAATATGTGCAGTCATATGTTAATACGCTCACGACTGTGTCGTTAACACTGTAATGATGTCTAAATGGCCCATTTTCTGTTTAGTTTCAAAAAAAAATTCTGGATGGACTGGAGATTTGTTCTGTATAAAGTAGAGTTACGTGGTTCATTGAACTCTTTTATTTCAGAAGAATAATATAATATTATTACAATATATAATTATTACAATTTAATAAATAAAATAATTGTTTTCTAATTGAATATATTTTAAAATGTCATTAAAATGTCATTTATTTCTGTCTGTGATGGCAAAGCTGAATTTTCAGCATCATTACTCCAGTCTTCAGCATCACATGATCCTTCAGAAATCATTCTAATATGCTGTCATATTGATATCATATTGCTTAGTATTTTTGTGGAAACAATGATACCGTGAAGTTCAAAAGAACATTTATTTGAAATATAAATATTTTGTAATATTATAAATGTTTTTACTGTCACTTTTGGTCAATTTAATGCGTCCTTGCTGAATAAAAGTATTTATTTCTTTTTTAAAAATCTCATTGACCCAAAACTTTTGAATGTTAGTATATAAGAAACAAGAAGAACATAAAAATTTCCATTAACTCCTGTGTTATCCATGTGTTATCCACTCCATGTTCTGGGGGAGCAAAAACAAAAAGCTCTTTTTTTCTTATACAACCCTACATTGGACACACATAAACACACACACATCCATGGCAGTATACACACTTAAACACATTTGATTCCCAGTGCTGGTTTAGTCTACTAGAAAGAACAAGTTGAACTGACCTCAATGCTGACATGACCCCTGAAATATCCAATCATGGTGTGTTTATAACTACAGATGTGCTCATACTAACAGTGATTAAATCACTAGAGGTATGAAGGTTTTGTCCCACTAGTTGCTCGTAGTTTCTACACAACTGTAGTATCCAACTGCAACAGAAGGCGGATCTACTATCTATCTGCACTCCCATTGGCTGTCACTGTATCATGACATTTGCATAAAATTAAATTTACTCTGTCACCTCAAACACCAACTGCCACTTAAAAATGAATGACCTCCAGTCACTTCAATCTTAAGCAAAATATGGGAAAATGTAATCTTTAAAAAGTACTAAAAGTTCACATTTACGCAGCTATCCCATCATGAAAAGACCAAGTGTATGTACAGCAATACGATCAACCACCAGCAAAACCACCACAATTAACAATCCAAATATTTTCTTTCCTAAATCAGATACGTAATCTTATCAGTAATGCAATAACAGGCCTACAGTTTGCTATTGCCTGCACACACAGCAGGCCTGCAGATACTGTATCTAAATCCTGTTGAATCAAGAGCATCTGGAAAAGTTGTCCATCTGTTCTTGTTTTGGTCTGGTGAAAGGTATAAAGGCCATTTTCCTCTTTTCCTTTTATGCCGGTTCTTCTCTCTCTCTCTCTTTTCTGAGGGGAAAGGGCAGCACAGGAACATATGAGGGTGAGGTTACAATCTGTTTGGGCCAAACAGAACCAGATGGGGGCTCTGTTTTTTCCGCTCACAAAGTCTTGTGACAGGCTTTCACCACGCCGATGCTTGAGGTCTCATCCGCACGCAAAGGTGGTACACAGATGTTCGGCAAGGAGGTGTGTCTGTGTGTGTGTGTGTGTGTGTGTGTGTTGATAAACATCTAAGCGATCCAACACATCCGCACCTTGGCAGGAAAATATCACACACACAGATGGGTTTGGGCATGTTTGCTGACTCTGCAGGTTCATCTTTCATATAATACAGAGGAATTTTTAGCTGGGGTGTCAGTGTGTCTGTCAGTGATGGTGCAAAAGTTGTTCGAATTTATACTTTTTAGAACAAGAATATGAACTATAGCTGGATTGTATGTAGTAAACACACATACACACACAAAAAAATTATTTTATTAATCAGTATTTTTTGTCTTATTTTCCAGTAAAAATATCTAAATAATATACATTTACTAGAGAAAATATTAAGATACATTTTATTAGAGTAAATATTTAAAATTTAAATTTTTAAATTAGATTTTACTTATCTCACTTGGATTTTTTTTTTTCTTGTTTTATGTTTAAACAACTTACAGAGTTTAAATATTAGCCTATATTCAGTTTTGCTTCTCAAGTAATCTTAACCATTTAAATAATTAATAATACTCAGTACTTATTTGTATAATTACACTGTAACAATGTCACCTTTACATAAAATGCAAGTGATATTTTACTGGAAAACAAGACAAAACTACTGATAAGAAAATTGATTTGTTGTTTTTTGTAGTGCAGTACATTCTTATTCACAAATGCAAACCATATTATTTATATTCACAAATTGTGGGTATAAATAAAATGTGAATATACATTGATGCTCCCAGTTAGTTGCATAAAACCATGAAAAATATGTAATGCATCAGCTGCCAAAAAGACTGTAGTACTCTCTATTCATTTTATATATTTTACCACAGAGATTGAGGGGGAAAAAATGCTTAAAAAGTGGCCCCAGATATTAGGACTTTAATATAGTAACTAACTGATTGCATCTTGACGTTCTTAACCCCCATAACCCCAAACTGTCTCTAGACATTACACCCCTGTCTGGAGGATTAAACTTCCATTGTCCTCATGTGTCAATCAAAGGGCAAAAGTAACCACACTCGGACACTCCCCTTTTCAAATACATTTGAACTGACATTGACAAATAGGGTCTAGTCACTTCATGTGTTTTTACAAATGGGATAGCTATCTGATTTTTTAAAACAGTTTCATTTACACTTAGCCACATAAATGTGTCTCTGCAAAACAAATATAAATCCGATCTTTAATTCCTACACTACATTCAAATGAAATGACGTTCATGTCAACGAAAGCAACATATTTGAGCTGCATTTTATTTATCATCACCACAATAGGAGAGAGAGAGTGGCATCAGCACTGCTAAGATAACTTTAGTCTCGCTACTTTTAATGAAGATGATTGTGTGTTGAGCTTCTGCGACTTACTTTCAGTTTCATTTGTGGCAGTTTGCGTGTCGGCTTGCTGAAGAAATAAACAGCTACTCATCTGCGGCAATGCGTGTTGCAGTAGTGCTGTCATATCTATAACATGCCATATAGCCTATAACATGCTCTCACATGTTTATTTTTTAATATTTTGTGAGGAGTAAAATTTACATATGTGGTTTCAACAACCAGATGCATTTACACTTGTCCAGTTTAGTCCGGAATGCATCCCAAAATACCTTCTGAAGTGGTCTGAGTGATCGAATTTAAATCCGTCTTGAGTTTCGGAGGGCATCTTTTCACGATCGGATAGCTATCCAATCAGAGAAAACGCATGAAGTGACCAGGTGTAAACAGGTCCATAGACATACACTGATAGAAATAGAATGATACTAGCTATTTTAATAATACTGACACTGTCTGTGTCAGCTTCATTCAAGAAGTATAATGTAATCATCAGCAATTTCATGGTCTGACTGGAAAATGGGCTGTTTTCCTACTATTTCTGCTAACCTTGGCGGTTTGAACTGTATCAGAAAAAGGAGAGTCTAAATGGAAAAGGAAGGAATGTGCTGACACATCATTAACCTTGAGTATGTGTGTGTGTTGTAGCATAACTGGGAAATTATTGTGTAGAAAAGGTTATACTGTGCCATTTTAGTACTCAAACATGACCCTTTAATATATACACTTGATCAAAAATACAGTAAAACAGTTATATTGTGAAATATTATAACAATTTAAAGTAACTGTTTTCTATTTTAATATACTTTGAAAATGTCATTAATTATTGAATTTTCAGCAGCCATTGCTCCAGTCTTCAGTGTCACATGATCCTTCAGAAATCAGTCTTATATGCTGATTTGTTTTTTTTTCCAAAATTCTTCAAAAGTTCGAAAGAACAGCATTTATTTCAAATAGAAAACTTTTGTAACATTATAAATGTCTTTACTATTTACTCTTTACTTTCACTATTGATCAATTCAATGCATCCTTACTAAATTAAAGTATTAATTTCTTTCCAAAAATATATATATATATATATATACAACTCGAATTCCGGAAAAGATGGGACGTTTTTTTTTTTTTTTTAATAAAATGAAAACTAAAAAGACTTTCAAATCACATGAGCCAATATGTTATTCATGATAGAACATAGATATAACAAATGTTTAAACTAAGAAATTTTACACTTTTATGCACAAAATGAGCTCAAGTCAAATTTGATGCCTGCTACAGGTCTCAAAAAAGTTGGCAGGGGGCAACAAATGGCTGAAAAAGCAGGACATTTTTTAAAAGATTTAGCTGGGAGAACATCTAGCAACTAATTAAGTTAATTGATATCAGGTCTGTAACATGATTAGCTATAAAAGGGATGTCTTAGAGAGGCAGAGTCTCTCAGAAGTAAAGATGTGCAGAGCTGTGAAAGAGTGCGTAAAAAGATTGTGGAATACTTTTAAAAAAAAATTTCCTCAACATCAGATTGACATCATCATCTACAGTGCATAACATCATCAAAAGATTCTGAGAAACTGGTGAAATCTCTGTGCCTAAGGGACAAGGCTGAAGACCTTTATTGGATGCCTGTGGTCTTTGGGCCCTCAGACGACACTGCATCACTCATGATTGTGTCAATGACATTACTAAATGGGCCCAGGAATACTACCAGAAACCACTGTCGGTACACACAATCTGCCGTGCCATCTGCGGATGCCAACTAAAGCTCTATCATGCAAAAAGGAAGCTATATGTGAAGATGGTCCAGAAGCGCCGTCGTGTCCTGTGGGCCAAGGCTCATTTAAAATGGACTGTTTCAAAGTGGAAAAGTGTTCTATGGTCAGACAAGTCCAAATTTAACATTCTTGTTGGAAATCACGGCCACCGTGTCCTCCGGGCTAAAGAGGAGGGAGACCTTCCAGCGTGTTATCAGCGTTCAGTTCAAAAGCCAGCTTCTCTGATGGTATGGGGGTGCATAACTGCATACGGTATGGGCAGCGTGCATGTTTTGGAAGGCACTATGAATGCTGAAAGGTATATAAAGGTTTTAGAGCAACATTAAATGAAAAATACATCAAAGACAACCACAAACTCTTCAGCAGCTGGAAATCTATATCAGGCAAGAATGGGACCAAATTCCAAGACCAAAACTCCAGAAACCCATAACTCCGATGCCCAAACATCTTCAAACTGTTTTGAAAAGAAGAGGAGATGCTACACCATGTAAACATGCCCCCGTCCCAACTTTTTTGAGACCTGTAGCAGGCATCAAATTTGAAATGAGCTCATTTTGTGCATAAAATTTCTCAGTTTAAACATTTGTTATGTTATCTATGTTCTATTGTGAATAAAATATTGTGATTTGAAAGTCTTTAGGTTTCATTTTATTCAAATTTAAAAAAAACGTCCCAACTTTTTCGGAATTCGGGTTGTATATTACTGTTTTCAATATCAAACTACAGCTTTAACCAAACTGGCTCCATTCAGCAAAATGAAACTCTGGTCTTTGGTCTGGTACTGATCCATAAAGAAAGGGACTACTCAACCTCAACCTCAGAGAGGACAGTCACTTACTCACCCCTCTCATTATTGGACACTCGCTACTGCCACACACTCACATATGAAAAATTCACAGATACACACACACACATACACAATGACTCAAAAAGGCACAAGAAGAAAGAGAAATGATATCTTTCAGATATCACGATAAGAGAAGGTACGGGTGAGAGAGAAGAGTGGAACAACAGAGCAGAATAAAAGAAAAAGAGGAAACAAATAGTAATAGAATTAGTCACTACACTGAGGTATATAGAAATATGTATATGCTGAAAATTACTTTTCAAACCTGTCTAACATTGAGACAAAACACTTCTGAGAACACTTAGCATCGCTCACACCTTCTCTATGGGGTTAGCATTTTATACATTCTCAAAAAAACTTGATGTAACTGAATCAATTTTCACTTATATAAACAGAGATATGAAATAAGAGAGAAAAATTCATATCTTTATTCAGCAAGGACACATTAAATTGATCAAATGTCAGTAAAGACATTTATAAAGTTACAAATGATTTTTATTTTAAATAAATTCTGTTCTCTTGAACTTTGACTGCTGAACATTCAGCTTTGTCATCACGTAAATAAATACCTTTTAGAATATATATTAAAGCAGTTATTTTAAATTATAATAATACTCTTACTGTATTTTGATTTGCTTTGAACTTAAGAGACTTCTTTCAAAAACATCTTATCTACATTCCACCTATTTCAATATACTGCATTGCACTGACAAACAAATGTTAATTGAGCACCCAATGCACAAAATAAGGGTTCCAAACTTTAATTGTCTAATCAGAAAATTAAAAAAAAGTTTTCAACTTCACTAAACAGCTCTGATTTGCTTGACATCATCAACGCTTGTGACTGGGTCACCAGAGACTGATGTTAAGTGAAAGTGACGTGATGGAATTTGTGCTCTGCATTTTACCCATCCAAGTGCACACACACAGTAGTGAACACACACACACACTGCGAACACACATCGGGAGCAGTGGGCAGCCATTTTTTGCTGCGGTGCCTGGAGAGTGATTGGGGGTTAGGTGCCTTGCTCAAGGGCAATGAGAGTGGAAGAGTTTATTCACTCCCACCTTTTACATTTCCTGCCGGTACTGAGACTTCCACAACCTTTTAAGGTCGACTCTCTAACCATTAGGCCACAACTGCAAATTGTTAATACAACAGTGATTTACTTACTCTCAAATATTATGTTCAAATTTCCATAAAAAAAAAAACATCAAGAAGACGCCCCATTGTTCTTATTCTGTACAGTGATTTCCACATAATGGAAGTATCTCTCACTCACCATAACAGTGCATAGCAGGCCGGCTCCTCTGCACATCATGCTTAAATGAGCATCAAATCCCCATCAGAGCAGCTGCCATAGTATGGCATGGCCCTGTGAAATTGAACCATTCATGGGAATGAAGCAGCCAAACATGCAAAACTGAAACTGCACTCACTCTTTGAACTGACAGCGTCTCCAGTGTGAGCTCATGACCCCGGAATGACCCACAACTGAACATTTTAATATATCAATTCACTCATGTCTGCTCTCGGTAGACAACGGAAATGATGGAGAGCTGGGAAGGTGCCAAGCAGTTGATCTGTGACCAGCCGGGGTTGTTGCTCTAAGTTAAACTGCGCTAAAGAAGCTGGCTCCAGATCAGGACTGCACCATCAACAAAAAAAACTGCTAATACTGTGCTTCTCTTAAATTTTTCTGACACCCAACAACTCAATAATACAGTACAGTTGGTGCGAATGATTATGCAGTATAATTAGTGAG
Organism: Anabarilius grahami; assembly: GCA_003731715.1. Taxonomy (NCBI): domain Eukaryota; kingdom Metazoa; phylum Chordata; class Actinopteri; order Cypriniformes; family Xenocyprididae; genus Anabarilius; species Anabarilius grahami. Next base: position 3,820,468 of record RJVU01059636.1, on the reverse strand, counting down.
TGATAGTTAGTGTTTCAAACATAAACAATAGTGTCTCATTCAACCACTAATTAGTAGAACATTCTTCTTTCTAAAGAATGTAAAAATTAATCTTACACTTCTAATCAGCCTAATGTCTGGCACCAAGCCTAGATTCCACCCAGAATGCACAGCCCTATGTGAGCGATACAGTCATTGCATTAGCTGTCAAAATCTACAATAGGAAGAAATCTTAGTGAAGCTTTCAAAACAGGTCCAAACGGCTTTTTTAATAGACTATAACACGGCTCATTTTTATTTGAAAGCAAATGCTGACAGCTTCTTTACAGCACTATAGATGTTCTAAAGGGCTATATGTTTTGTCAGGTCACCTGAAAAATTTGCTTCATGTTGTAATACCTAATTTAACCAACATGGGCGCATTGGGCGCATTTTTGCAAAGCTCCAAAAAAATTGCATACAATTGACCATTCGCAAAGACCCGCCCCCTTTAGTTACTGTTGCTACGTCCGACAAGCCATGCCGATCTCTTGCCACACATCATGTTCTCACGCAGTGAAAAATACATTGCGGAGCAAAGAGGACACTGACAATGAGTCAATAGACAAGACAGAGCAGGTTACTTTTGATATGAAACAAAGTATCAAATTTAAAAATTTGTCATTTTTAAAGAAATTTAAACAATAAATACCTTTTTGTGGCTCTTTAATGTGTCGTGACAGATCGCTGTAGCACCTTAGTTCAAGCGGCTCGTGAACCGATCATCTCTTCCTACTAGTTAATTTATAGCATCAAATAAACATGAATGAACATCAGAAGGAATGTTGTTTCAATCGCAGAAAGACGTCAGTACACACCATTTTTCAAGTTCAAGTCCACCCTACGTTAATCTGCAAACTCCCCTGACTGCTATGTCAAAATGGTGGATTCGATGTTATGATTGGTTAGATCGCCTGTCAATCAAACTCCTGCCGAAGTGTCAATTCACAGTAGTTTCCAGATGAAATGAACACTAGTGGCAGTAAAACACCAACAACTTTTATTTATTTTCAGACAAATTATTACTAAAGGGCCAGATTATTGATTAATAAAGAATTATTTTATTCAGTCCCTTCCACAATACTATGTTACACTTGCAACAGTTCATGATTTGTAAAATAACACTTTTTCACATTTGCTTCACATAACCAGCAACATAAGTTTGGCTTTTCTGATGTAGTAAACTTGCTCGGATAGCTCACCTGGTATTGTACTTGCTATCAGAGTTGGGAGTAATGCATTACAAAAGTAATTATATTACAGTAATATATTACTTTTTGCTGTAACGCAGTAATATAACGCATTACTAATAACATTTGGGCAATATTATACTCGTTACAATCTCAGCAATACAACAAAGCATTTTAACCTGAAATTAAGTGGTGTTATTTTTATTTTTTACCAACACCGCAAGACATTCCAGCACCAGGGAAAAAAATCTGCGGGTAAAATGTTCCTGCTGCTGGAATTCGAAGGTTGAGATCGGATTCTACTTTTGTGAGATGGACATAGCTACTCCCAATATTTTCAGAGAAAAGGACAATAACTATATAATTCCGTGGTTATTTTGGTAAAAGTAACGCAAAAGTAGTGTAACACATTTCAATTCAGAGACAGTAATATTGTAATGTAACTAATTACTGTCAAATAAAAATGACAGTAACTAGTAATGTATAATGTATTACATTTTGGAAGTAACTTGCCCAACTCTGCTTGCTATGCAGTGTGCCCGGGCACGACCTAGCAAACACAGAACGTTCCCCTAACCATTTAGAACCAAATAAGAACGTTCTGCGTTCAGAAGCCCCGCCCCAATCCCATAATTCGCACCTGGGACCCAGCCAATTGAAGCTAACCTACAAACTACTACTGTAAACTGTAAACAGCACACTCCAACAACCTCATATCTTCCCACGCAGACAAGAGCAGGAAAAACAACACAAAACCACATCCCAAGAAGTCTATCATTGTATAAAATCTGAAGCGGGCATGATGGAACAGTCAACGAAATACATCCAAACGATGCCTAAGAAGTTTACAAACCTAACACGGCCCACTCCAAACGCCCACTGAGCACACCTGGATGGAAACAGCAGATCCCTGCCATTGTCTTCCTTCTCGTCCGCATCTTTATAGCCGTGTCATACTCCAGAATGAATTGCATATCGGGTTACTTACTGCAACAGTAACATACAGAAAAGCAAACATGCGTGCGCCTTCTCTAGTTACAGAACGCGCTTAGTTCAGAAGTTTCCGAACAAGACTGGAGACGCTCGCGCGATCATCAGCGTGCGTGCTGGCGAATGCATTGAGTTTATAAAATAGACTGCAAGTTTTTTTTTTAAGTATGAGGAATTGTTACATTACCTTATTCCACAAACAATCGTCCTCAGTTGAGACTCATTCTCAGTAATCCCATGATTTGGAAGGACGTTGAATACTACTATGCCATGTCCTTTTAGATCCCTATTCCTGGAGAAAATACAATTCGCGCAATGTAGTGCCAGAGAGCGAGTGTTTGTTTGAGCGTGTGAGTCGCGCGCCCCTCCTCTCCGCGCTTTGCCCCAGCAGCTCTCTGCGCGCTCACCTACTTGTAAACTGAGCCAAGCCTGTTCTTACATCACACATTACTATGGTGACTTCAAATCCCTATTACTCTCCACCCAAAATACCTGGCGGATCATCACACAAATAGGACAATTATTTTGAACAAGTAAATTAACATAATAAATTCAAAACACCCATGTTTTTACAAGTGTTACAACCCATTCAGTAGTGACAACAGCACTACTGAATGGGTTGATTTCAACTACGTTCAACTACTCAACTAGATTTCAACTACTTTCATTAATAATATTATATTGAAGTTTGAAACAAATAGTCCAAAAAACGCTTAAATAATACCCATGTTTAAACAACACATGATGCAACACTTCCCGGGCTTTCCTACTTTTGATTTAGTGTGAGGTGGAGGACAGGTGAAGGCTTACACAACTAAAATAAATACTAAACTCCTTGTGTTGTTGTGCAATTCAGCACATCCCTGCTGATAGTGTTCAATGGTCAGCAATGTGTCAGCTACAGAACGCCCATACAAATAAAGACAACAGGTCATATGACACATAATGCATCATGACCTGATTAATGCAGCATTGACCAGTTCAAATACTTATTAACAATCCCCACCTTTAAAACAAGATATGCTTTCATAATGTTGATCTGTGCAATTATTTTATAATAATATGTTTGTGTTAAGTATTGTAAAAGCAAATGATTGACTATACAAATAAGACACGGTTGGTCAAGTGTATGGATGACTGGACACTAAACCAATCAAAATTCCTCTCTCTCTCCCTCTCCCTGTCTTTCTCTGTGTGCATATCCGCCCACACTGTTACAAACTCACACACACACACACACACTCACACTCTACAGCCAAGTACTCTCATTCTTGAGAAGCTGTCAATCACCTCCATTGTTCTGCTGTGTAGGTCTTTAAGAGCAGGTGAGGAGCCTTTTGTTTTCAATCAGAGTAAACACGCAACACTCCCTCACCCGCTGTGGGAAGGCGTTCGGTCCCTGCCCCCACCTTTTCTCTTTAATACCCCCTGGGGCAATCCAAATAACATTCCACAGACCCACTGAGTGGATGAGTATGGGCAAAACAAGTGAAAAGAGTGCATTTTACAGAAAGCATGTTGTTTTAAAGCAATCTTCATATCATAAAATGATATATCCAAAATTGTTATGTATAAATTATCCCGGGTTGTGCTATAAAAGAAACATTTTGTTATGTTAAACCAGAAACATATACTTTAAAATTTGGTCAGTGCTAAACTTTTCTGTCACTTTTCTAAAACACTTTGACTTTAGCGTGAAACAGAACCGAAAATAAAAATATTAGGGCATGACCTGACAGCAAAAATGTGTCAGTGTGATATATGGCACAGACTTCAGTTCTCACCTCAGGCAACAACGGCTGGACACGAAACACTGAAAATGGATTCTTTCGGCCAAAGGGGGGAAATATAAAACAAACCTCCACCTGTTCGGAATGAGAGGTCAATCTATTTACAACCGTTTTAAGTACTCTGGGACTCTAGAGTTTGGTTGGTTGTGGGGTTGCAGTGAGAAAGAAAACTATTTCACAGTATTCAGCCTTTTAATATCAAAATAATTTATAATATAATAAATGGAGTTAATAATATGAGTTGGCTGAGAGGTGATCCCTGAGGTCATAACTGAAGAATGTGTAGCGTAAGGACAGCAATGCCTGAATGTCATAATTATACACTGAATATGCTTTCATATTGCGTATATGCGTCATTCACTGCAGGAACTGCTAACATCACTCAATATGTGTATTGTTCCCTGAAGGTTTTTTTGAGAAAGTAGACCAGATAAAAAGTTTCTCTTCTTTTTACTTCTATTCTTTACCTCTATAAGATATTAACAGCCACTAGATAACTCAGACCTCAATATCCGGAACAAAGAAAACCTGTGGACAACCTTTTACTGACCTACAGAAGTCCAACAGATATAGAACACACACACAGGTTTGTTTTTGTGAATTGTGGGGACATTCCATAGGCGTAATGGTTTTTATACTGTACAAACTGTAATTTTCTATGGCCCTACACCAACCCTACATCTAAACTTAACCATCACAGGAAACTGTGGACATTTTTACTTTCTCAAAAAAACTCATTCTGTATGATTTATAAGCCTTTTGAAAAATGGGGACATGGGGTAATGTCCTCATAAGTCACCTCTTTTTGTAATACCTATGTCATACCCATGTCATTATACAAATTTGTGTCCTGTTATATCACAAAAACGTGCGCGCGCACACACACACACACACACACAAGACACTGTTACAACAATGAGATAAGTTTAGTGGCTTTTACTATGATTTTGTTTGGTTCATTGTAATCATTGCAACTATTCAGTGATAAACATATAACCACTTCAGCTTCTAACTGCATGTAATAAAACGACGGTTGCCTTAAATCATCCTGGTATTGCAACATGCCATATTTGTTTTGCATGTGATATGTTTTCACAGTTTGTATTTTTTTACTATTCATCTGTTTCTGTCATGTGATTTTTCCACTCATATGCCATATTTATGACCATCAGCAGGACAAAGTAATGGCGGTGAAAACAGAAACACATGACCACAGATACCAAGAAAAAAATTTGATCACTGGTTGTGGAAAACATTTTTCCAGTAAGCACAGACCCTTCAAAATCTGATATTCACAGATACTGTATATACACTCACTGGCCACTTTATTAGGTACACCTGTTCAACTGCTTGTTAATGCAAATATCTCATCAGCCAATCATATGGCAGCAACTCAGTGCATTTAGGCATGTAGGCGTGATCAAACTGAAGCATCAGAATGGGGAAGAAAGATGATTTAAGTGACTTTGAACATGGCATGGTTGTTGGTGCCAGACAAACTGGTCGGAGTATTTCAGAAACTGCTGATCTACTGGGATTTTCACGCACAACCATAAGGTTTACAGAGAATTCTCAGAAAAAGAGAAAATATTCAGTGAGTGGCAGTTCTGTGGGCGAAAATACCTTGTTGATGCCAGAGGTCAGAGAAGAAAGGCCAGACTTGAGCCGATTAAAAGGCAACAGTAACTCAAATAACCACTTGTTACAACCAAGGTCTGCAGAAGAGCATCTCTGAACACACAACAAGTCAAACCTTGAAGCAGATGGGCTACAGCAGCAAAAGACCACACTAGTGCCACTCCTGTCAGATAAGAACAGGAAACTGAGGCTACAGTTAGCACTGGCGCACCAAAATTGGACAACAGAAGATGGAAAAAACAAAAAAAAGCCTGGTCTGATGAGTCTCAATTTCTGCTGCGACATTCAGATGGTAGGGTCGGCATTTGGTGTAAACAACATGAAAGCATGGATCCATCCTTCCTTGTATCAACGGTTCAGGCTGCTAGTGGTGTGGGGGATATTTTCTAGGCACACTTTGGGCCCCTTAGTACCAATTTCGTTTAGCATCGTTTAAATGCCACAGCCTATCTAAAAATTGTTGCTGACCATGTCCATCCCTTTATGACAGACTGTCCTCCAAAAAAAACGACCCTATAGGTCGTTTTTCAAGCACCTTATTACGACCTATATTTACGTTTTGAAGTAATGCGCCCTCTGGTGGGCGTAAAATTAATGACAGTGTCGTGTTACGTCTGTCGTCATGAAATGACGTATGACTGTCATTACCAATCAAAATGCGTATTCATTTAAATGCAATGTGTGGACTTTTTACACCATTTCTCCTATTTCCATTTTGCAAAACTCATTTTTTATTAACGACTACACCCACCCCCATCCCTAAACCTAACCTTAGTGATTTACAGTGAACATGACAATGAGTTCACTGTACTCAAATGGCCTCCACAATCACCAGATCTCAATCCAATAGAGCACCTTTGGGATGTGGTGCAACAGGAGATTCGCATCATGGATGTGCAGCCGACAAATCTGGAGCAACTGCGTAATGCTCTCATGTCAATATGGACTCAAATCTCTGAAGAATGTTTCCAGCACCTTGCTCAATTTTTGCCACAAAAAATTAAGGGAGTTCTGAAGGCAAAAGCGGATCCACCCTGGTACTAGCAAGGTATACCTAATAAAGTGGCTCAAACTTTATTTGATTATAAATGCATGTCATTTTTGAGTTGCCGTTTTATAAACCTACAATTTTCTGTAGAAAGTATTGCATAAGTGGCTATTCTATGACAAGTAAATTTAGGTAAATGCACTCTTGTAAAGAGATTTAGCCCAGGGCTGTCATTCATCTGTCATTCAACATTGTTTATGATGCTAAATACACCTATTACCACACTTCATCTCTAGATCAGATACATTAGTGAACAACTTCTGGAGCTGACAGTGGCACAACAAACAGTATCGACGGTGGTCTTCACCTGTTCTCGTAGTCTTTCTTGATGGCCCATGATTGCGGAGGCATGGTGTGGGTACTTCTGCTTCAGATGTTCTAAAAAGGCCTCTCGTTTTTTGTCCATATCTGAGGGCTGCATGGCCAGGATCTCCCGTGAGCTGCGCGCTCCGCCCACAGTGTGTCTACGTGGAGCCCCTGCCCGGGCAGATTTGGGCTCGCAGCGGAAACCAGGGCTGTTAGCGGAGACAACCTGCTGTTTACGGGTCAGGTGTTCGGCGTCTTCACTGGAAGTCACCTTTAGATTACCCTTCAGAGGCTCTGGGGAAAAAGAGATGAAATGAAATAATTAGCTAAATATATGAGAATTTTTTTCTTGTGGACCTTATCTTCACATATGGGTGTTACGTACATACACACACAGGCTAAATAAACTTTTACAGATGTCAAACAGATGATTCTCAGATGGAGTGTTGTCAGGACAGGATGGCATGATTTATTAAATAAAGCTGTCAGGTTGATCATCCACAAGCTAAAGTTTCCAAAAGCCGAAAGAAGCAAACATGTCCTAACAAAGCTAACTGTGCACAGCACGCTAGCACTGAATGTTTACTCATATCAAATGTGACACACACCCACAAGACACGTACATTAAAATATCATTTGAAACAGTTAAATGGAGATACACTTTCTTAGAGGTGATTAAAATTTAATGCTAAAATAACACAAGCACATTCAGTCATATTTAGTGTTTTTTTTTACAGAGTCATGGCCACTAAAAGAATTGTAGAAGTGCAGAAGAGAAAAGACGGTGTCAGCAAAACTACTGTTGGAAATGACCTGCCTCTCTGATGTATTGCCCTCCTTTGTGAAACTGGCACACAGATGTTTGTACCTAACATGGCCATTTTTTCTCAATAATGGGTACTTACACTGATTTTGAGATATGGCCCCAAGAGATTGGTGAGAAACAGTAGGCTAATGTTCACTCTCGCAAAGCGCTCCTGTTGTACACTATAAAAGCCCATCAAAAGGAGAATAAATATCTGAAATTGCCAAGTCAACTCACCTTGTTTATATGGCACTTTATACAATACAGATTATTTCAAAGCAGCTTTTCAGTGGAAAATAATGAACAATGATGCAAACAGAATTCAATTCTGCTGTAATGCAGCTCCAAAAAGCTTCACCTGAAGTCAGATCAGTGTTGATTCAGTTAAGTTAAATAACTGTGTAAAGTTAATCAATTATTAAATGAGTTCAATTCAGCTATAAGCAGATCTACAGAATAAGATAGTGTCGTTATTCACTTCGAATCACTTCAATGTTGATTCAGTTCAGTTCAATAACTGTGTTGATTTTGCAAAATTAGTCAATTATGAAACAAAGTCAAATCAACTATGGCCCTGTTTACACCTGGTATTAAGATATGTTTTGCTCGATTGATCGGATCACAAGTAGGCGAGGGAGGCACATTCCCGTTTACACCTGGTATTTTATTCAGTGTCTTTTTTCCACTTTCAACTACTTCTGTCCTGATTTCTTCAAGGGGAGGGTCTATGGGACAAAATAAGTTTGTGCAATTTACATATGAATGCACCCGGAGACGACGGAAAAACATACGGAGAGCAGCTTTCGTTTCTGCTCTGACAGCCGCGAGACCACGGCAAACGCGGTGAGTTAGAAATCAGAAACGGTGAGAGAACATTGTGCTTGGTACATTTTTAGTCTTCAAACCAAACTTGGGTCTTCAGCCGATGAAGTTTAAATCCTGTCTTGCTAACGCGCTTCCCAAAATTTTTACTCATTAGGTCAGTAGGTGGAGAGTATGTGGTATTTTGGTGTCTTTTATGCATTTTCAACTACCTCTTGAAGTGGTTGAACGTGGACAAGCTTTCGTTCTAGACCCCGTTTACACATGTATTAAGCATCGTCAACTTGTGATTCGATCGAGCAAAACCCGTCTTAATACCACATGTAAACAGGGCCTATAAAGCAGCTCTGCAGAAAAAAAAAGTGGTGTCAGTCATTGTCCAGCTCAATTCACTTCAAGTTTTGTTCTCATCCAATAGTGTCAATGCAGTCAAATCAATAATATTACTGAATATTAAGTGCAAGAGTGTAAGGCTGAGAAGTGCTGAAACCCATCCTCCTCCCCCGTACCCCTAGTGTCACATGACAGCAATCTATCAGGTCTATTTATAACTGCTAAGCCATACACACACACACACACACACACACACATACACTTGTACACACAATCTCAAAGTAAGTCAACAAGAAAATCGAGAAATCCTGTCCCATACAGCAAACATTCAACCCTGTCATCGCAACCTTGCTTTATCACGTCTACATCAGAGTCACGCAGCCCTTACCTTCCCCAGGCAAGTCTGTCCTATTCTCTTCTCCATGTTCTGCCATGCTCTCCAATACAATGACCCTATAGACACTGAATTTGAGAGTCTGTCTGTAGAGAGCAGCTGTTGGCCAGATTCCACAGCCTTTCACATGAGTGAAACACGCTTTAGCAGTTGACTTTAATGGAGTCTGGATTACTCTCAACACTCGTGATCAACTCTAGAAACTTGTCAATTGAAAACACCCCGCTGCATGCTGAGTGCGGGAGTCTGCGTGTGTGTCCTCATTCCCAGACCTAAAAAGGTGACGATGACGTTAACGTTCCCATGTAAAGCTTAGCGAGGGGCCCTCGCCAACAGGTGCTAGATCCTTACTTCCTCTCTCCTTCTCTCAATTGCTTTTTTATTATAATTTTCTCTCTATATGTTAACCTTTTTGTCTATATTTTCTGCCATGTACTGCCACTTTTCACAAATGAGCTACAAAATAAAGTAAGAAAATATTTTTTTCAACAAAAGGTCAGTGAAAGGAAGTGCTTAACACTTTAGAAAATAGTGTCAGGAAGTTAAACTTAACGGTCTATGACATCTTAGGTGTTTTTTAAATTTTTATATATAAACCTTTTTTTTTTAGGTTTGCAACCCTGTTACCAAAATGTGATCAGCTGAATATGGTTTAAAACATTGATTTGTGTGATTGTTTAATTTCTAGAAATAGACATTAAATAAACGTAACAATTAAATAAAATATATTAACAAGATTGCAAGTAACAGGGTTACATGTTTAGCTTAAATAATGTTATTAATCAGTGCAGAATAAGTAATGTGACATCAAATGTTGGTTACAAGTTACTGATATACTTAAATATTTCTCATTAATCATAGAAAAAAAATGGGTTGATAATTTTTCAAAAAAATAACTTTGGCAACAGGGTTGAATAGTTACAGATCACAGATTTTTCATGTGTTTAAAAACATCCACTTTTCGTGCTATGATAATTTTGTTATATATAACGGTTCATCTAACATTTGTATTATTTCTTTATTTAAAGAAATTTGGATTTGTGCCCTTATTGGTTTAAAAGCGCAACGGGTTGTGCGCTTGTATCCTATTCAATGTGCTTCCTGTTGCTGCCTCTAAAAGTCAAATACTACTGTTTTGAAGAACATTTCTTTCCTGACACAGTATGTCTAATGTGAAGTGATTGTGAGAGAACTGTAATCCTCCAACAGCTGAATGGGGGCGGCTGCTCCACAGTAAGTAAATTACTCAATGAAGGGTATTTTAAAATGTTTCAAATATCTTCTATAATCCTATTCAAGCCTGTCATTTCATCAAAGAGACATAAGAATATTTGTGTCTGTCCGTGAACGCATACAGTGACTAATTCATAATAGTTCAGTCAGCTCAGACAGACAGATCTAAAAGCTAATGCATAACACATGGAAAGGAACTTTTTTTTTGAACTTTTTTTTTTAACATAATGTGTAATTAACCCCAGGTTATGTCAACCATGTTACTATCATATTTGTTTCTTTATAAAGAAATGAACTATTTCAAAATGATTCTTTCAAAGGTGAACTCTTTAATGACAAGTTAAAGTCACCTTTTAATCATACATTTTATGTTTGTCAGTGAGTGATGATCTTAAAATGCCAACCCTGTTACATTAACAACTGATAAGTGAAGAGTGGGTATGTAGAAATATCAGCACTAATGTAATTTCATTACCTTCAGGGGTTAAATTGTGCCGGGGCCATCCAGGGCTGAGCCCCGGCACATAGGCTTATCAGGGCTCGACATTGCCCTTTTCGCTTAATTTTTTGAAGGGGCAAGAGAAAGAGAGTTTTACTTTTCCTGAAATAAAACATCAATGACAAAAATAGCTAGGGATTCACCAAAACGCAAGCATGATTCTATTACATTTAGTGTAAGTGACGATTGATAATGGACAATACTAATATATAATGTATAATGTGCTGACAGTAACAAGGTTGCGCTGTTGAGGCTCGCGCAGCCTCTCGAGGAGAAATCGAAACAAATGAGTGCAGCACAAAGAAAACATGCTGCTGTAAAAATTCAAAATGTGGAGGTTTTTTATATTTATAACATATGATACAGTTACGTAACATCACACGACCAAGAGTGCTGTTTTCCGCGTTACTGGAATCGCAATTGAAAATGTGACACTACTTTTATACATTCAATAATAAGTTAATTAAGTAAATTCAATACAATTGAATAAAGTCACTTACATTTTAGATGCATTACTGACTGTTTTTGTTCTATTTCAGCAGCGAAAATGGTTCCAAACAAAGATCACAGCAGAACCATAGCGCATCTTTCACAGCATCACTCAGCTGCGTTTTATTACTGAATGATTAAGCGTTTTGAACGAATCGGCTGAGTCAAAAATTCAATGGCCCATTCCAAAACATCTGCCTCATTCTTGAATGAATCAGCCGTTTGAACGAATCGTTTGAATGAATGACTAAGACAGTCAATTGCCGCCACCTACTGGCAGTTCAGTTTCATGTTTAAATTTTCCCAACATTTCTTATTTGTATATTGAAAAATATTTAAAGCATATCATAACATTATTTAATGTAGTTGTAATTTTTCAGTGTAAATTATTTAATTTGATTTGTAACAGTCCTGCTTTATTTTTCTTATTGAATTTATTGATCAAATGTAAAAAAAAAAAAAATTTAAATAAAAGATGAAGCATGTAATAAGATTAGGGGAAAAAATGCCCTTGGGGTAAATATCACAAATATGCAGATATAAATATGCAAAAGCTGATGGAACATTGTTGAGAATATAGCTTCAGAATAAATTATATTTACACCAAAACAAATCAAATTTTTTCCAGACAAGCAACTTTTTTGCTTGGACAAGTGACAAATTTACTTGTCCAAAGGACAAGCACATGTCAAGGCTTAATGTCGAACCCTGTATTTTGTATTGATATGCCCTCCTTTAGGCCTACAGGAAGATTTTACTGTTATCAGATGTAGCTTTGCACACTGCCAGCATCTAGAATGATTTTCATCTGCATTTTAGGGTTCATAGCAGAGGGCTCTGTCGACTTATTTTTTACAGTTTGTCAATTGATAAGATTTTGCAGGCTTTGCATACACATGTGCACTCCTCGAAAGCCTGAAACCACAGAGCCCCCCCACATAACAAATCCCAATTTAACCCCTGATTACCTTGACCACAAGACTTGTAAAACTGTCAAACCTGATATCTTTCTAAATGTACTACTGTAAAATTATATCAGAACATATATTAAAATGAACTAGATAATAAAATTTGTAGAGTTTTAAGTTTTAAGGAGATTTGTATTTACATGTTTTAGAATCTTGCTAAGCATTGTTAGCATGTAGCTAGTACAGAGTTGATAGAATGCTTTAGCATGTTACTAAAATGTTGCTAGATAAAGAATGACTTTACTTTAGTTGGAGACTTGGACAATTTTGAGCAGTCCATCAATGTAAGTCTAAGGGGAATTTTGGCCTCTTTGGAAGTCCGCTACTGGAAGTCAAAGCACTTAAGAAAAGAAACAGCAAAATGAGTCAGACAAGCCTAAAGGTTTATGCCAAGTTTGGTGGATCTAGCTCAAAAGCTTAAGAAAGAAGAAAATACAACAATTAAATTTAGCTTGAGATGATACAATGCAATTTATAAACACTTAATCATAAATAGTGTATTCTAAATAGGTACTTGTTTCATATAAACCAAACTCTTCTAGTCGTCCTTCCATTTCAAAAGTTAAAGCCAAAAAAATTAACTCTATAAAAGTCATCCAGCTATTACAAGCCCAAATACCCACAAACTGACCAAACCAGCCATAATAAAGCCAGCCATAATCAACATTAGCACCTCTCATGCCTACCAAAGCACCAATGACCTTCTGCAATATGTTGATTAAGCTCTTTCTCATCACACATATTCCCAACTGCTTACTTTCTCCAAACCACAAGCCTAAACAGCACAATTCTCATCTCCCAAACCAAACAGTCCTCCTCTTCCGAATAAAAAAAAAAACTCACATTGAACAATGCTGAGGAAGTTTAACCACATCCCTCTCTCTTTCCCCTGTAAAAACACTCTTTATTTCTCTTCCAGTCTTCTTCACCTCCTGAAACTTGCAATTCCTGGTCACAGGACACATTGGCCTGGCATTCGGCTGTAACCCGAACAGGGCTTGTGTCTTTAGTAAGGAGATGTGTGTGTATCCCGGTGCGTTTGGGGTCATGGGTGTAGGGTTGTGCTCAGTAATGGATTTATGGAGGAATGTGTATCTGTGCTCCCACTCATAAACTTTCATCTCCTCTCTTCTAAAAACAATGTACATCTCTCTCCATCCCTCTCCCTCTCTTTCTGGTTGGACAGTGCTCTTTTGTGCGGCTGGGGATATTGCATTACTGCAGACAGTTACTGACTAAGGGATGATAGTGTCATTTAATAAGATAAATGAATCTTACACACAATTTTACATCACACACACACACCTTTCTCATAATACACACAATACACTTCCTCACGCCTCACAAAAGTAAAATCCACATAATTCGATCATCCTACTATTCCTACTATGTTCAAAAAGTATGTTTAATAAGCTAAAGCAAGCTCATGTCGACTTGTAAAGTTATAAAGCCTCACAGAAAACTTTTTGCATTTTTACATTTTCAAAAAACATAATTTTGTAAGATTTATAAGCTGTTTTCCTCAGGGGGAACGAAAAAAAGGTGTTAATCTCACAACGTAGGGTTTACCAGGACCACACACACATACATACACAATTCTTTACAGATTGTTTACTTTCTATACACCGCTAATAAGCACATTTAAGATCCTTCAAACCCTGAGGCATTCTGGGTGATGGATTCCAACTGTCAATCACTGTCACATTTAGGATGAGCTTCAGGGGTAGGGTGGCAAGAATACTCCTCGTCTTCTTTTACTTGAATAATTAACTTTAATCAGATAATGAAAGCATAAAAACAAGATAATGTGGTACGGGTGTTACTTTGCCTCTTCTTCTCCTATCACAATGGCAGCATGTTTAGGTAACGAGTCTGATAAACCCTTAAGACAATACAAAGAATTCACAAAGCCTTTAGGCAGAATCTGTTTTTATCTACTTCATCAAGTTGTAATCCAGATTAAATCTGACTCGTTCTGTTCAAACAAATTCTCATAGATGATCTTGTTCCCTCAGAAAGCAGCAAGCCCAAGGCAGGAGACACTGACAAATTCCCCNAGAAATTAAGACAAAGATTTCTCAAAAGAAAATGTTGACATGTACATATATATATATATATATATATATATATAGTCTATCTCACCTTTATTCATAAATACATACATATAAACTCAACAGCAGGGATCAACATCAGGGCTTTATTGAAAAACAACAGAACGGAGAGTACTGAGCAGCGAAGTGATAAATGGAGGCAGTGCAGATGAATAATAATACAGTCTTTGCAGATGAGGATGATAATACAGAGGATACAACTGGAAATACTGGAACAAGGATAACTGGAAGTTGAGCAAACTGGTGAACAGTGTTACTTCCTAACGCTTTATATCGCTTTATAAATAATCTTCCTGATCAGTTTCATCGCCTTAGCATACCAGACAGCTTAGAAGACCTCGATGTTGCAACAGAAACTATTGCCTCTGTCTTTTCCAGCACATTAGACTCAGTTGCTCCTTTGCGTTTAAAAAAGATTAAGGAAATTAATCCAACGCCATGGTACAATGAGCACACTCGGGCCCTAAAAACAGCAGCTAGAAAAATGGAGCGCAGCTGGAAGAAAACAAAACTAGAAGTATTTCGCATTTCGTGGAGAGAGAGAATGATTGAGTACAGAAAGGCCTTAAAAACTGCTAGATCTGCCTATTTTTCAAAACTTTTAGAAGAAAATAAACAC
>RJVU01059636.1:3792120-3805148 GCA_003731715.1 Anabarilius grahami | reverse complement strand
TGCATTGACACTATTCTTTAAGAGCTGCTGTGCAGCCAAAATTATGTACCAGTTATCAATGTAAAGCTGCTTTGACACAATCTGCATTGTAAAAAGCGCTATATAAATAAAGGTGACTTGACTTGACTTGACTTCCAAACTGTAATACATTATAGATTACTTGTTACTGTTATTTAAAAGTAATTCTTTACCTTACAATATTATTGTCTTAGAATTGTAATGTGTTACATTACTCCTGCATTACGTTTGAGTTACTTCCACCAAAATAACAACAGAAGTAGAACTTAACATTCTAAAATGAAAAAATTTACTGCAGAGCATTTTACATCCAGTAGAGGGTGATATGATGTAGCATAATGACTGTGGGCTATCCAGGCTACTAACAATATAGCTTATAATTGGCAAAGTGAAGGCTCAAGACAATGCAAGAAAGGATGACAGACAGAATCACAAACGATCCAAGTCTGTTAGAAGTATGGTAGAGGTATAAAGTGATTATCTGACAAACTCAAAATAAAACGCGCATACGTTCATCTCGCGAATGCACAGTCTTCTTCTGCCATCTTCACCCATTAGCCGCTTTTCCACTGGCCAGCGCGAGCACAGAGGCTGAAATCATGCCGCGTTTCCACTGTCGGACCAGTAGCCTCGCGGCACTCCTGTAAAACCCGCCCTAAACACGCCTTCACTGGACTACGTCACACAATACAAAGTTACACCAGCGAGAGAGAGATGAAATAAATAAATCGCTAAACAAATATATCAGAAGCTGTCATTTAGTCTTTATTTACAAACTTGGACACCACAAGCGGCTATTGACTGACCACGAACAGGTAATAGAACTTACTTGCGTCATTTTTCATTCATTAAAGTCCACTTTCTAATAAAAATTTCCTGATAATTTACTCACCCCATGTCATCCAAGATGTCCATGTCCTTATAGTGGACTTTAATTGGCCCCAAACGGTTGAAGGTCAACATTACAGTTTCAGCGCAGCTTCAAGGGGCTTTATCTAGCGAAACGATCGGTCGTATTCTTCAAAAAGCTTACGCTGAATGTCCTACACCTTCCCTATTCAACTTACAGAACGAACGCGGTGCCAGTTCCGTTTTTTCCGTAAGTTTAATAGGGAAGGTGTAGGACATTCAGCGTAAGCTTTTTGAAGAATACGGAATCGCGGTCTGGTGGAAGCACTTGTGATGCAATCATTTGTGTCTATAAAGCATATACATTTTCATTTTTTAAAGAAATTGACCAATCGTTTCACTAGATAAGACCCTTATTCCTCATCTGGGATCATGTAAAGCCCTTTGAAGCTGCATTGAAACTGTAATTTTGACCTTCAACCGTTTGGGGCCAATTGAAATCCACTATAAGGAGAATAACCCCGGAATGTTTTCATCAAAAACCTTAATTTCTTTTCGACTGAAGAAAGAAGGACATGGACATCTTGGATGACATGGGGGTGAGTAAATTATCAGGACATTTTTATTAGAAAGTGGACTAATCCTTTAATGTCTCACGGTCTTGCTGTTTTTTATTGAACAATTACATTTTGGGCTAAAAGTGTGTTGTAACGTAAGCATTACTGAACATGTATCGAGTAAAATATTACTGAAAATTGATTAGTAATGCCTTACACTACTGCGTAACAGCAACAAGTAATACGTTACTGTAATGCATTACTTTTGTAACGCATTACTCCCAACACTGCTGGTGAACAGGATGATGATGACAACACAGGATAACAGGTAAATTCCACACATAAGTATAACTGGAGAGAGTCTGTAGCAATTTAAACACAATCGAGTCCAGACAATGAGTGAATGTGAGTTGATCAGTACTCTGGTGAGAGTAACCAGAGTAATGATCAGCAACACCTGTCACCAATCACCTGTGTACATATATGTAACGGAGGCCAGCTAGTAAGAGCTGTGTGAGTAAACCTCACTCCTCTGGCCTCAAGAGGCATGCTAGAGACTGCGGTCTTTAGCATCCTTGTTAGCGTACCTGCCTCCCATGCTGGAGACCAGGGTTCGAGGCCCGCACAGAGCGGGTTGAGTGGGACTTGAGGGATTACATTGGTGCCGTGACCTGGATGGGTTGAGGTTTAGGGAGGTGAGTGTAACGGAGGCCAGCTAGTAAGAGCTGTGCAAGGAAACCTCAGCATGCTAGAGACTGTGTCCCTGTGAGCGCGCCCGCTTCCCACGCCAGAGACCCGGGTTCGAGGCCTGCACAGAACGGCAGAGTAGGGCCTGAAGAGTAACATATATACAGTTCTGTCAGGACCACTATCGTCAAATATGATTGATAATTGCATCCATGCAGCCTAGTATGTATAAGAGCAGGGAGAGCAGCAATAACCCCCCTTAGGGTAGCAGAACAGAACCAACATAAATGTGCAGATATCATTAATTTCAATAATTTAATATGTACACATTTTTCAAGAATTAGTCTGATTCAAGGGGAATCAGAAGGCCAAATCCTGACTGATGAGAGGAGGAGCTGGGGATGGAGGAGGGTAATTAGCTCCTGAGAAAAGGGATAGCTACTGATAATACTGAGGAGCTTATATGTTGATGCTGTGATAGACCTTGTATTCCTAGTCACTTGTGAGTCAGCTGATGCGAGCTTGACGGACGTGACCAGCCAGAACTGACGCTACACTTGATTACTGTACAGATGTCTAAAGCCCTGGATACACTGCACGATTTTAGCAATCCTATAAGATCATTACTTTATCACACTGTGCAACATGTATCTATTAAACTTGGGTACGACATGCATGTGGACTGTGCGATCATGACACCTGTTGACTCGTAGGCTACGATGCAAGTTTCTGTAGAAGAATAAAACGTCATCAGCATGCGCTACTGGTAAACAAAACACCATGTTGAATCACACTTTGGCAGTTGTAGATTTTATGTGTGCTAAAAAAAAAGAAAGCGGCGAAAGAAGAAGGGAAAAAGAGCTTGAGGTAGGCAGTTTTAAGTTTTAGCACCATGTCACGTTGATTTCATGTCGCATTTTCATTGGCTGGTCAGTAGATGTAGGTCGTAGCAGCAAACACACTGTGGGTTGATCATATTGAATTTCTGACACTGTCAGAAAATTATCGTAGACTATCTTTGGGTAAAAAAATGCTGTAAAGTGAGAATACTTTCAAAAATAAGACCATAAATAGATTTTATTTATCAATTAACTTCTATTAACTAAATTAAATCAATATTTGGTGTGACCACCCTTTGCGTTTAAAACAGCTTTTGTCCAGGTACACTTGCACATAGTTTTCCAGGTAGCTTTACAGGTAGGTTTCTTCACATGTCTTGGAGACATTGCCAAAGTTCTTCTGGATTTAGTCTGTCTCAGTTTTTTCTGTTTCTTCATGTAATCACAGACGTTGTCAGACTCCTTGTACATACAAAAATCTCACTGGATTATTACAATTAATGGCAAAAGGAATGTTTGGAAATGTAAACTGATATTTCCTACTGATACACTATAGGAAAAGATATAGATAACTGGCTTAAAACCATTTTTGTGTGCATGTGTAGATAGACTGATATTTTGGCAATTGTGGATTGTTTGCTTTCATTAAATTGTATTATACAGTGCATGTTGGCATTATAACAGCCATCAGCTGTATCGTTTGACCACTTTGAGCATGAAGTATGCAGTAAATGAAAGCAGATGTTTTTCCTGCTGAAAGTTTACGATCTACAGACCTTTTCACATACACACACATTTATAGGTGTCTGTAAAACAGGTGTGGAGTAAAGAAAGTGTGTTACTGATTTAGTTCCTGCATGTGTGCAGGTGAGTGTCCTGATTTATTAAATAAGAGCTTTCTACTGTAAATAAAGAAGTTTGTGATGCTGTAATGGTGCAACAACACAGCCTGGTAAAATGTTTGCCTCTCTCACAGGAAGAGTTCGGCTTTCAGCCTCCAGTATCTGTTTACAGTGGAAGTGATCTTTTGATCTGCAAGCAGAAGAGTAGAACCGGATAAAAGTGTCAGAGTTCAGTCTGCCTTCCATTCCGTTCAGATTATCGTCTTATTCATCCACTTTATAGTGCCCTATCTATCCATCCATCCATCCATCCATCCATCCATCCATCCATCCATCCATCCATCCATCCATCCATCCATCCATCTATCTATCTATCTATCTATCTATCTATCTATCTATCTATCTATCTATCTATCCATCTATCCATCCATCCATCCATCCATCGCAGTAAACTGTTTACATGGTATAATTCAGTACTTTTTGGGAAGTGGCCATAAGAGAACTCTATTACAAAGTGAAACACACTAACTGATACTGACAAGTGACAGTGTATTCTGAATAGTTTTTGTTCTAAATTATGATTATACATTTATTTTGTACTGTGTAGTTTTAGGGTTTTGTTTCCATATGTGTATTACATGACAGTTTGAGTATGTGAGTTACCGCACAGTTGGCCATGACTGACCCTTCCCCTTAATAAAGTGAATAAAGGAGCTCTCGGCTGTGTGTTTGTCTCCGTGTCAACGGTCGCCCTGCCAACAGAGGGGCTTGCGGCACCATGAAGAGAAAAGATGAGGGAGCCGCCTGTGAACAGCTGCTCATGCACACATACACAAACACACACACACACACACACCAGCCCTAGCTGTGAGAATTGCATCTTGATTATATTTGGCAGAATGAACTCATGGATCATTCCTCACACAGCTGGAGAAGAGACATCCAAAGGTGTGTGCGTGTGTATGTGTGTGAGAGAGAGACAGACAGAAAAAGAGAAAGAGACAGATGAAATGAAAAAGATAAAGTGGAATGTGGTACATCATGGGCATTCTGTATAGTATAGGAAGCAGCCAAAGTCATTCTGTCTGTCTATCTGTTAAGATTTAACAGGAGACTGGCAGGGATACAGCTGTCTGTCTGACCATAGATATAGACAATAAGGTACTGAATACAGTCTGGTGAACACAGACACACACATCAGTCAGACAGATTTTTCATTCCGTTCATAGGCTTTGCCAAATTACAATTTATGTTTTAATAAAACAGCGCTGAAATGGCTTTATTAAAATGTGATTAGAATACTTTCGCTGCTCTAAAGCAAGATAAGCACCTTCAAATGTCAGTGCTCTTATTCAGACATGACTGCACCTCAGCGTCTCACTCTCTTCATTCTGTCTCACCCATTAAACTTAAACTGGTACTGTCACGCTTGAACACATCTTGATGTTTAGGTAAATGCTGTGGGCCTCAGAAGCTGCTTTAGACAAACGGCACACTTTTACTATAGAATAACGTACATTATACAATTTGTGGTCATTTAAACATGCCATATAATAATGGTAAAAGGTATGGAATTTTAAAATAATTATGTTGAAGATGATTATAATGTAATATGTTCAGTGTTATTTGTTGGTTGAGTGAATGCATAAATACAATATATATATATATATATATATAAAAAAGATTATTATTAAAAGGGGACCTATTATGCCCCTTTTCACAAGATGTAATATAAGTCTCTGGTGTTCCCAGAATGTGTCTGTGAAGTTTCATCTCAAAATACCCCACAGATAATTTATTATAGCTTGTCAAATTTGCCGCTATTTGGGTGTGAGCAAATGAGCGGCTCCGCTTTCTAAAAGAGGGCAGAGCTTTAAGAGCTTGCGCTTCGGTTGCTCAACAACAACAAAGCTGGAGAATCTCACGCAGCCAAAATTACGATTGTCAGTAACAGTGTTCAGCCTTACATTGTTCAAACTGGAGTCGGACACTGATAGAGACACTCAGGAAAAAGTTACAACTTATAAAAACAAAATGTCAGTGCAGTGGGTGGAAACATGCAGTTTAAGGGGTGGTAATATTATAATAAGATCCCCTTCCTACGTCACTGGGGAGCGATATCTGTGCGGGTCTGTTACTGGGTTGTCCTTTTTTTACATTTTTTGGGTTGGTAGATGCACTGGGGACCCGATTATAGCACATAAACGTGCTATAAACTTAATTATGTCACCTTTAATGCATTTCCTTCAGATGGGATAAATTACAACACAATTTTTCTTTAAGAATAATAAATAATAAAATAAAATTCCAGAGACCAACAATGAAACTTAATATACAGTGCCCCGGGCACTGTATAATTTAGTTGTACATAAAAGAGCAGTGTGAACATTCTTCAAAACATCTGCTTTGTGAAGATAGAAAGTCATACAGGTCATAAGTCATGGGGTGAGTAAGTGATGACTAAATTGGCCCATAGCACTGCTCACGCTGTCACACCTTCATCACACCCCTGGCTCTAAAGTGACCTCTAAAGTATGTGCTCTTTCCTAGATAAAAAGAAAGAACAAAGCAAAAGGGTAGAAGTCTGCAGAATTTGAAAGCTATCGCAACATGACACAATATGGTCAAGGGGTAAAGCAACAGGGGGCAAACTCAGTGTGCTTTAAAAGTTTATATAGTGTAGAAACACACATAAACACACAAATCCCACATCATTATTCATCTCAGAAATCAAGTAATTTGTCATTAACATCTGGCCAAATGAAAACATCTCAAAGTCTCCCTGTCATTTCCTCAATGTGTACACAAAGTCTTTCCAGCTTGGATTACTGCAGCTTACAGAAACTGTTTCCCACACAGAGCAGCACTACAGACCCCAACACACTGATATCGTCCAAGACAGCGGTCAGAAACCCTTAAACACACTCCAAGAGAGAATATACCAGCTTTTAACAGGCATGACTAATGACTAAATAAATCAGTGAAAAAGTGAGCGTGGCTTTATGTGACTAAGGAAACACATATGTAGTCTGTACAAGTATTTAAAAAATAAAAATGCATGGATGTCACTGTTCATTTTATAATTTACACCTGACAAACTTTTCAATTGAAAAGTGCACTGTTTATTGAAAATTTATGTCACTTGATTTGATATTTTGTTATTTAATGCAATGACACTGATACATTTTCATGTGTGCCTGAAATGTTCAAATACTTTTTGAGGCCAATGCACTTTTACTCTTGTTACAACTCTGGCGCCCTCAAGTGTTTATAAGTTTTACAACATGCACATGCATCTGGCAAAGTGATTTCTTTAGATGTCACATCAAAATCTCTTCCAGCTTTGCATAGACACTCATAAACTATTGAACTATATAAAAAACGGTTGAAAAAGACAATTGATGAGAACTTTGATGCATCTATTCCACAGCATTATGCAGAGAAAAAATTAACTCATAATGGCAGAATTAGATTTATGTCCCGGCCAGAGGTAGATCAGGCTGGGAAAAACTGGTTTAGGGTATAAAATATCGCATTATGGAAAAAGAAAGGGAAAGATACAAAATGGAAGGTAAGCAGTGAGGTTAAAAAGATGGGATGCAAGAAGGATGGAGGGCAAAGAACGATGAGGGCAAAGATGTACAAAAAAAAAACTGTAATTTCTCTAATGGATGTAATGGATGAAGGCTGCAGCAAATGATCTGATTCGCTGTCTATGACATCATCCTTGCTAGGCCACCTCCCAGCTGGACGATGTCATCAGCACTGAGGCATGTCAGTGCTGTAATGCAGCAGGACCCTAGCTACACACTCGTATACAAGAGCACAGGGCTAAAAGACACTGTTTGTGTGACACAAAAACATTTGAGGGCAGGCAAGGCTTGCACGAATTAAGTCAAATTAGTGTTAGAGAATGACCAAGCGCTACAGACTCAAGATCACTGTTCCCAATCCAGATTCCAGTCCTTTTTAACCCTGATCCAGTTTCTCACAATCCAGATTAAGAGTCCCAAAAGTCACAGGCAGAGAGCACTAGAGCAGACACACATCATCCCTTAATGCCCATGTGACGCAAATCTGATTAACACAAATGTCAACATCATCACAAGATTAGGAGTTATAAAACACACATTTACTACATTACAAAGCATCATTTTGTTTATGACATCAAACAGCATCTTCTCAGAATAGAGATCTGATCAATTCAAAATACTTCCGTTAACACAGAGATGCTTTCAATGGTTGCTGCAAATCAAGCTTCAAAAAGGTCACAAAACACCAACACATATAATTCATATACAGAGTGTCTATTTACACTAAATGCAAATAGCATCCCTTTTTGGCAAACACTATCTACATTAGCTCCAACCACTAATGTCTGGTTGGCCCACTCAAGTTTTAAAAAAGACAAAAAATCTAGCATCTTCAGTGGTGCAGCAGTAGTGAGAACTCAAGTAGTGAGAGGCTCTTATTGCAAATAACTGATACTTTTACATGGTGTAAAAATTATCTATTGCTATTTGCACTTAGTGTAAATAACATCCATCACTAAGAAAATATGCTATTTTCACTTAGTGTAAATATCATCTATCGCTGTTCGCACTTAGTGCAAATAGCCGCTGCCATTAATATAATTGAAAGTAGTACATAAAATTAGCAATATATTCATACAAACAGACTGAAAATGAAGCTTTCATCTCTGATAATCCTCTCCAGTTGAATTTGAGAAGCAGATCAATTTGATTCATGAATGAATCATTCACAAGGACAATTTTATTAAATGGATCTACCAATTCCTTGAAAAGTTTGGACTCAAAAGATCTATTCTTTTATAAAGTGGGCAGCATTACAATGAATAGGAAGATTATCAGTGAATAATGAAGTTTGGGGTGGGTAAGATTTATTGTGTTTTTTATAGAAATCTGTTTTGCTCACCCAATGGCTGCATTTATTTGATCAAAAATACAATAATATTGTGAAATATTATTACAATTTAAAAAAACTGTTTTCTATTTTACGCTTATTACTCCATTACTCCAGTCTTCAATGTCACATGATCCTTCGGAAAACATTCTAATATGCTGATTTGGTTTATTCGAATTTATTTGAAATAGAAGTCTTTCGTAACATTTCTATCATGACAACTTTCTGAAGATTTTTAGCATGGTAATGGATATGACAATGTTAACGTATTTGGTTGATTAATGCTGTTGTTGTAGATTATTGCTGCCGCTGCAGAGCAAGAGGAACTTGCTACTGCCAATACATAAGCTGATACACTTTTGTGCATATGTAAGACATACTGCTGCTGCACAAATAGCATATATAATTACCCATAGCAGATCTATACAGGTGGAGCTGGGGAAGGTGGAGGGTTTCTGAAAGTGCGCTGTAAACTGCTATAGTGCTAACCAGCTATTGAAATTATGTGACCAGCAAGCTCATTGGCTGCAGGTGCAACATGAACCAATCAGCTTGTGCCAAGGAGTTAATGCTGTGAATATCATCAGTTTGCATTAGGACCCATCAGCCATCTAGAGTTTCATAACAGAACTAGGCATAAATGCCTTTACTGCCAATTTTGATTAATTTAATGCATCCTTGCTGAATAAAAGTATTAATTTCTTTACAAAAATGTACTGATCCCAAACAAAAATCTGAATGAATTAGGTGGGAAAAATCCTTGCAGGGCTTGTTTTTGTATATGTGTGTCTGTGGTCATGGGGTGTGTGCTCCCAAAATTCTCTGAGCCATTGGGTGTGTGTAATGAATGCCATATGTCTGATGTCACTTAATGTAGAACCACATTAGTACTGCTAAGAAAAATAGTTTAAGTCTGTAGTCTAAACTCACAAAATCACAATCAAATACATAATGCGTGACCATTCTCTGTTATGCAACCCTACAAAATATCCCACAATAATAATCTAAACAAAACAACCCTGTTTCTATCAATCATTTTAAAACAATAGGGATTTCGTAATTGTACTACATTGCATTATGACAAGGTCACATTGGTTGTTATTGGAAAACATGTGACGGTTTGTTGTTTGGCCACTGCTGAGATGAATGCTAGGTTCAGAAGAGGAAGATGGGAGGTAAACTTCCATTTGAGGAAAAGGGACTGCTGGTGGAGTGCAGGAAAAACATCTGAGGAGCAGGCAGGGATCGGGGTGGAGGACTCACTATGTGTCCCGTCACTTCTATTGTTTACATTTTCCTGAGGCTTTCCCTCTTCCTTCCATTCAAAGCACATTCAGAATATTGCATGACCTTAAGATCTAGATGTCGAAGATCTGTGGACTTACCCAAACCCTGGAGCAAATTTCCAACTGAAAGAAAGACAAAAGTGACATTTCCAGAAGAGATTTGAAGGGATAATAAATATTCATGTGTGAAAGATTTTTGTGTTCATGTGTTTCTCTCTTTGCTACATAACAAAACAAACACTGCAAGCATATCTGTTGTTGCTCCTGCTGATCTGCACCACTGTGAAATTCTAAAGCATTTGCCTCCATCCATTTTAAACCACTGAAGAAGAAGAATAACAGACAGGAAGGAGGAGAGGTGAAGATGCATTTCCACTCAACGTATTCAACAGCTGCCAGGAAAAGCTCTCAACGTGCAAAATGACAAGAGCGGCATGTGTAAAAGAATGGGGTGGACAGGGGAGAGGTGGGAAAGATGTTCTGCCTATACTGAAACTATTTCCCCTGTCAGTGTCAAATCACAACACATTATAAAACTCTACCTGAATATCTGAAGAACAACAGATGGAAAAGGGAATGGTTTTAGTGTTAAGACAGAAAATGTGTCTACATATTTTTTTTCCTTAAATGCCCTAACCATAAAAGCGAGCTATGATTCTACTGCTGATTTATGCAACAATTATAGTTTTATACTTGTTTTTCCTCTCTTGTTATATCCAACACTCTCTAAACTAAAGGTTCCAATTACAAATAAATAAGTTCTTGACGCATGAAACAATAGAAGAGTTCCACAAAGAACAAATAAATTATATGCTGCAAAGAACAATTGTAAGCTTTATTTTTAAGAGAAAGACATATCACATACTTAAAACTTCATCAAATTTACTTAGGAATGCCCTGATATTAAAATAATATCAATTATTTTCATGGTATGGCCAATAACCAATACTACGGAAGCCCTGTACCGCATGGTGAAAAAAAAAGAAAGAAAAAAAAAGAAAAAGAAAACTTATGGTGGGGAGAAAAGAAAAAAAAACGTATCTTGTTATTTCGACATAAGTCGTTATTTCGAGATATTAAATTGTTATTTCGACATAATATCTCATTATTTCGAGATATTAAGTCGTTACTTCGACATATCTCGTTATTTCAACATAACTCATTATTGTATATCAAGTTTAATAAAAGGCGCGCATAATTCAACGTCTTCAGTGGCGCAACAGTAACAGTTCCAGCTTTTGCTAAGATCGCCGCGGTAAACACTCGTTAGGCAGGTTATTTCCACTTTTGAAACCTGATGTGATATGTGATGGGAAAATAGAGAAGAGCGAGATTGGCAAAAGGCGGATTTGAAACTGCAGTGATCTTAGTAAAACCTGGGACTGCGAACCGACACGCTACTGTTGCGCCACTGAAGTTATTATGCTGAAATAATGACTTATTATGATGAAATAACGAGATATTATGTCGAAATAATGACTTATGTCAAAATAATGACTTAATATCTCTAAATAACAAGATATTATGTTGTAATAATGACTTATTATGTCGAAATAATGACTTATTATGTCGAAATAATGACTTATTATCTCAAAATAATGACATTATCTCAAAATAATGACATTATCTCAAAATAATGACATTATCTCAAAATAATGAGATATTATGTCGTAATAATGACTTATGATGAAATAACGACTTAATATCTTGAAATAATGACTTAATATCTCAAAATAACGACTTATGTCGTAATAACAACTTAATATCTCGAAATAACGACTTAATATCTCAAAATAACGACTTATTATGTTAAAATAACGAGATAAGTTTTCTTTTTCTTTTTTTTCTCCCCACCATAAGTTTTCTTTTTTTTTTTCTACCATGCGGTTCAGGGCTTCCGTAAATATTAAAACACTGCATATTAAAATGTATATATGTCAATATGAAATATTTCTATGCTATTTATAATGTCTAAATAAATGAGCATGAACAATTTAATATTTAAGATTACCTAATATTTATATACAATATTGATATATTAAACCAAAAATGAAAATGCTTCACAAACAAATATTTACAAAATTAAAATTGGTCTAACCGACCAATATATCATGCATCCCTACATTTTCTTGGTCTGTCCATAACTCAATTCTGTTATATTTCTAGAGAAGGAGGTTTCGTCACTGCATAAACAAACCCAAAGTGGCTTTCTATTTTCCACTTCATCTAGCTAGACTCACTTATCAGGAACATATCAGAGGCTCTGGCACAAAAAGAGAGACCAGAGGTCATGATAATAAAGATGTTACTTTAAAGTGAATTTGGATTCCTTCGCAGCAGCGTCTCATAGTGATGTTACATGCCAGATGCATTAATCTATCCATGCATGTCAAGTTTCACCTAGTTCCTTCAACTGCCTGCAAACATATTTATAGTCCAGACACATTCCAGTCGCATGAAAACGAATAATCGCGTAACCACAGCCAAATAGGCCTTATGGAAAATCACATCCTTCCTAGCAGCCAGTAAGCTTTTTCCAGTGAAATTACCCTCAATGCAGACATCAGAAATTCATCTGTTGAATTAAGACCAATCCATGCAGTGCAATTTTGTACATTCTAGCTAACAGCTGATTATAAAGTGGAGAAAGATAAGGCGTCATTACCATATGGTTAGAGCAGATAAATGAGGGGGGAAAAAAACGAGTAAGAGACAAAGTGAGATGACATAAAAGCGTGAAAAAAGGTCCTGACTGTTAGCAGTTAGAGGGATTTCATCCATTTTTATTAAGATTAGCCAAGTTTAATACCCAAAGACTCACTAAAGACCAAACATAATTAACCACTCAACACTTACACTCTCTCACACACACACGCTCATGTCCAGCTGGGATGAAAAGAGCACATGGCTGATGAATCTGTAATTATAAGATGAAAGTGAGGACACTCTTAGGGATTATATGAATGTTCCATAAACCCTCAGAAATTATGGAATAGCTAACTTTTTTTCTCATTCAGTGTTTTTTTA
>RJVU01059636.1:3772744-3792035 GCA_003731715.1 Anabarilius grahami | reverse complement strand
ATATAATATAATATAATATAATATAATATAATATAATATAATATAATATAATATAATATAATATAATATAATATAATATAATATATACAACAGTTCTTTCTGGTTCTCGAATCTGATTGGCTGAGAGCCGTGCAATATTCCCCCAGTATCAGCATTGGAACGGTTTCACCATTTGAATCACTCTGCCTGCAGTGACTGTCATGGTGGTCGAGCAAATCCACCATTTATTTATTTACAAATACTACTGTTGTTGTGTCATGGAATGTATTTTAGGAGTTTTTATATGTGACTCAAATATGTGATTCATATATAAAACATAGCGCCTATTTGTGACCTTGGACCACAAAACCAGTCACAAGGGTCAATTTTTTGAAATTGAGATTTATACATCATCTGAAAGCTGAATAAATAACCTTTCCAATGATGTATGGTTTGTTATGATAGATCCGAGATACAACTATTTGAAAATCTGGAATCTGAGGGTGCAAAAAAATCTAAATATTGAGAAAATCACCTTTAAAGTTGTCCAAATTAAGTCCTTAGCCACGCACATACACTTTACAAAAATACATTTTTATTATATTTACGGTAGGAAATTAATAAAATATCTTCATGGAACATGATCTTTACTTAATATCCTATTGATTTTTTTCGGCATAAAAGAAAAATCGATAATTTTGACCCATACAATGTATTGTTGGCTATTGCTAAATATACCTGTGCGATTTACAGGATTAGTTCACTTTTAAATAAATTTTTCGTGATAATTTACTCACCCCCATGTCATCCAAGATGTTCATGTTTTTCTTTCTTCAGTCAAAAAGAAATTAAGGTTTTTGATGAAAACATTCCAGGATTATTCTCCTTATAGTGGACTTCAATGGCCTCCAAACGGTTGAAGGTCAAAATTACAGTTTCAGTGCAGCTTCAAAGGGGTTTAAACGATACCAGACGAGGAATAAGGGTCTTATCTAGCGAAACGATTGGTCATTTTTCGAAAAAAATACAACTGTATATGCTTTATAAACACAAATTATCGCCTTGCACGTGCTTCCGCTTTCCGTATTCTTCAAAAAGCTCACGCCGTATGTCCTACACCTTCCCTATTCTACTTGCGGAAAAAACCAAACTGGCGCCGCGTTCGTTCCGTTAGTTGTATAAGGAAGGTGTAGGACATACAATAATTCTATTAAATATCTAAATGTTATTGTGAAGAAGAAAAATTAAAAAATATTTTTATTATCTGTATGCGGGGGACATCATTAATGCTCTGCGATCTGATCTGTTTTACAGAATAC
This sequence comes from Anabarilius grahami, assembly GCA_003731715.1. Lineage (NCBI taxonomy): Eukaryota > Metazoa > Chordata > Actinopteri > Cypriniformes > Xenocyprididae > Anabarilius > Anabarilius grahami. The sequence goes on along the minus strand of RJVU01059636.1, from coordinate 3,790,737 downwards.
GGACGTTAGATTGCGCATAACCCCTATTGCAGTTAGTACCTCTTCAAAGTGGGTGGGATTATAGACTGATCGTTATAGTTGCGCCCCCTCTACTGCCATGGATCTGCTCCTCGTCTACCAACGAGTCTGCACCTCTACTCTCCATGATACAGCCATTTCTTTTTTCTTTTACTTTTTTCTATTTTCTTTTTTAAGTTGCGTGTGACGATCGTTTAAAGCAAGACGTTTTGCAAACAAATGATATTGCTGTGGTTGATACTGACAATTAAAATCTAGCGGGTTTGGTGTTTGGTTTCAAATCCAATGACGCTGGTAGTGAAGATTTTCTCTGACCAATCAGTAATCTGCAGTGTTTACAAGTCACATTTACTATCGGTACGGCTCGCTTGGAACCAGGTACTATTGGCGGTACTATTTAAGCAAGCCGTACTGTTCCGTACCGAGCCGTCCCATGCAGTGGAAAAGCGCCAAAAAGTGAGCCATATCAAGCCGTACCGAACCGTACCATGCAGTGAAAAAGTGCCATCAGATACTTTTACAGATGTGAGCTCCTGGCCGTCAGTGGCCATTCAGCACTTATGTACCTGCAGAGAACAGCTTAAAGGGTTAGTTCACCCAAAAATGAAAATTATGTCATTAATGACTCACCCTCATGTCGTTCCAAACCCGTAAGACCTCCTTTCATCTTCGGAACACAGTTTAAGATATTTTAGATTTAGTCCGAGAGCTTTCTGTCCCTCCATTGAAAGTGTTTGTACGGTAGACTGTCCATGTCCAGAAAGATAAAAAAAACATCATCAAAGTAGTCCATGTGACATCAGTGGGTTAGTTAGAAGTTTTTAAAGCATCGAAAATACATTTTGGTCCAAAAATAACAAAAACTACGACTTTATTCAGCATTGTATTCTCTTCCAGAATCCTTTCCATTAAATTGATTCCATTGAATCCTTTCATCTGTCGGCGTTGGTAATGCACTTTTACGTCGTTGTTTTTGGCGATTAGGACATCCGCGACATGCACACTTACGCACCATTTTAAAAAATATTGCAATACCAAAATACAAACAATGTAGAATAGCTTGAATACAGCGTGCGTCTCCCTCAGACTGTAAACGAAGCTCTGGCGCACCAGATAACACGTCAGCAGCGTCTTACGTCAGCAGCGTCACTGCAGAGTCGTAAACCCGGATGAACAACAGACCAGGAAGAGAATACAATGCTGAATAAAGTCGTAGTTTTTGTTATTTTTGGACCAAAATGTATTTTCGATGCTTTAAAAACTTCTAACTAACCCACTGATGTCACATGGACTACTTTGATGATGTTTTTAGTACCTTTCTGGACATGGACAGTCTACCGTACAAACACTTTCAGTGGAGGGACAGAAAGCTCTCGGACTAAATCTAAAATATCTTAAATTGTGTTCCGAAGATGAAAGGAGGTCTTACGGGTTTGGGACGACATAAGGGTGAGTCATTAATGACATAATTTTCATTTTTGGGTGAATTAACCCTTTAATCTTGGCCAGTCCTTCAGGAATTTTTCTTTCAAAAACATTGAAGTTGCTACCATGATGCTTTTTTGTGGGTAGCTGCTATGCTGTTGCTAGGATGTTCTGAGCGGTTGCTTACTAGCTCAATTCAAAAGAGCTCATCTAGGTATGATATAGCCAAAAGATATGCCATTGGTGACTCCTTCAATGTACATCTATGGGATATTTCCACACGTCCATCATTCGCTAGGCCAAACTCCTGTTCAATCACATAAAAGTAATAGCACACCTCTAACTCAGCAAGATGCATGTTTTGAGGCATCATTCATATCCGTAGCACAAACGGTGCAGGGTGACTTATGCACCAGAGTTTCTGTCAAATCTGTCTTGGGCTGCAGTGATACAGTATGAGCCTCAGTCTGGCATCAGTGAAATATCCACTGCCTCTCTTGCAGGCTTGGTGCCATTTGTAGGTGATCTGCTCTTGATTGCCTCAGTGGTTCCCATGGCAATGGGGTGCCTGTGGGTTACAGGCTAATCTGAGGAAAATAGTATAGGCTTCCTCATGCATTACTACCTGTGGGGATGAGATCGGTGCAGAAAGGAGGGCACATGGCTGATTTCATAGATCTCAGAGGACTATGGTTTGATGCTTTGAAGAAAATGCTGACTGTATATTTCAGTGTGTTAAGTCAGGGGTTTTCAAACTTTTTAATGCTTCATATTATATAGATACTTGTTTTCTAAACTGAAAAAAATGTGAGGTTATTAATTTGTCATTGTATTAAAGCCAAAATAAATGTAACTGTTTATTAGTATTATAACACATAGAATAGAAAAACATTTTCTTTTCAATTCAAATGTATTTGTATAGCACTTGTCATCATAATTTTATTAATGAAGAAACTACAGAAAATAGTGTCAGCAGCCCCATCCCTACTGTGTTTATTCAGCTATGACTTATCATTGGTTAAGATCCTTAATCCTGTGTGGCCATTTAAATACTTATTATTTGGCTCTCTGGAATACTTGATTCTGATTGGTCAATCACAGTATTCTGCAGTCAATGTTTTTTTTATAATGACTGCTAAACTGTATAATGACCATCCCAGGCAACCAATTTCCAGCATAGCAGTGCTATTTTCAGGTCTCTCGTATGACCCCACAGTCTCTCCTCTCACATAAAATAGTAACTCAAATCAATATTTAATGTCCATGTATTTATTCTACCGCATCGCACCAGGATCCTGATCATCCTGTCACATTTATTTTGCGATAACTACATACATTATGCATTTTTGAAGGAGCAAGATAACGAGCAACCACAGTAGTTTATATTTATGTCAGCTGTTAAACTGAACAAATAAACAGATATATAACCCCAGTCTCTTAGGATTTGCCTTTAAACTCTCAATATTCCATGTCACAACAAGGAATCGCATTTTACTTCACGGGATAATCAGTCTCACAGCAAGGCATACAGACAAACCATGGACGGCTGATGTAAGATCACCACTCTGAACCCTGCATTCAGATCATAAAAGAGCAAAAACAAAGACTATCCATTCATCCAACATTCCCTTCTTTATGTGGCAAACTATAAAAAAGGGCTTAAAAACCCCTACACAGGCCAAGCGAGCTAGCAGGTCAGGCTTATGTAAGTTGTGGGTTGCCTCATTCTTCACCACGCCGTGAGGTAATAGCAGTGGTGAGCTGTCACTTTCCCGCCTTCGTCAAGAGAGAGAAAAACAGTAAAAAAGAAAGCTGAATTTAAAGTTTAAGTATGTAATGTTTTCAACATATCCTCACTGGAAAAACATGATTAAGGGGGTAGATTATTGATTAATAAAGACTTATTTTCATGTGATTCCTTTCACAATACTATGTTATGACCTCAAAACACTTTTATCATAGTCAATGATTTGTAAACTAATAGCTTTTGACATTTGCATCACATAACCAGCTCTATATACATGGCTTTTCTGACATAGTAAACTTGCTTGTTAGCTCACCTGGTACAACATTGTACTTGCGATGCGAAGCAAGTCCAATGAAACACAAGTCATGACAAAAAAGCTCAAAGACTTTTAGAAAAAAAAACTAAAATAGCATGGTTGCCTCAGCAAATGTGTTTTTAATCTCACATTTGCTTTTGTTAAAGGGTTAGTTCACCCAAAAATGAAAATTCTGTTATTAATTACTCACCCTCATGACATTCCACACACAGTGGTTCAACCTTAATGTTAAGAAGCGACAAAAATACTTTTTGTATTCCAAAAAAACTAAATAATAACTTTATTCAACAATATCAATACAATAATATCAACAAATCTTTTGTAGCGAGTATCAAACTGCCAAAGTCACACCCCCCAGTGGTGAACCATTGAAATTTCGAAACACTTATCACGTAACAACACCTCGTTTACTGAAATCACGTGACTTTGGGAGTTTGATACGTGCTCCAAACCACTGATTCGAAACAAAACATTTGTAAAGCTTTGAAGCTTCATGAAGCAGTGTTTTGAAATCGCCCATCACTAGATATTGTTGAATAAAGTCGTTATTTAGTTTTTTTTGGCGCACAAAAAGTATTCTAGTGGCTTCATAACATTAAGGTTGAACCACTGTAGTCACATGAACTGTTTTAAATATGTCTTTAGTAGCTTTCTGGGCATTGAAAGTGTTAATTGTCTCGCTGGCAATGCAGGCCTCACTGAGCCATCGGATTTTATGAAAAATACCTTAATTTGTGTTCCGAAGATGAACGAAGGTCTTACGGGTGTGGAACGACATGAGGGTGAGAAATTAATGACAGAATTTTCATTTTTGGGTGAACTAACCCTTTAACACTATCGGTTAGGTTTAGGGTTGGATTTATAGGTAGTACATTATTTTTTGAATGTAACAGAAAATCAATATTCAAGTTCAATATTTTGGTGTTAAAATACTTAATATACAGAGACAATCAGAAGTTAGCCATTTGTAGGTTGACTCTACTGAAAAGTGTAGACAGTGGCAGCACCAAATCATTGCTATTTGTTTGAACATTCCAACCTGCCCAGCATAGCAACAGTTTGACCAATAGCGTGAGTTTTCTGCTGCACTATCTGTTAGTACAACCAATGGGGAGTGTTTGGAAAACCTGTGTGAAAACAATTAGTATTTTTGCAATTTTGTTTTGAGATGCTGGTGACACTGAAACTACACCCTTCAGCTTCAAGATTAGAGAGTTAAAAACATGGCTTTCTGAATCAAAAATGGGCTAAAAAGGTATAAATGACTGAATACAATTTATATAGTTTTTATCTCTTCCTTTAAAAATAGCTCTCTTCTTGAAGCATAACTTGTGAAGTTGCTGATCAGTAACTTCAGTTACCACTACATGTGTTTATTAAAGTCTAAACACTTGCAGGGTTTTGTTCAAAGGGAAAGGGATTTGTCTTTTTACTGTCCAACTAGAAATTAGTACTTTCCCATTCCAAAGGAGAGCAGGATTAGATAAGTGCTGAGGAACCTTTGAGGAAGTTTGTTAAATGAGGCCGATTCAATTAGCGATTAGTTCGTATCTCTCAGCCAGGCTTGTGTAAAAGGGGCATGTGCTCTCAGACAGGATTAATATTTAATGAAGAACTGATGGATGAAGACTCCTCTGAGATGGTGCTACAGGTGCAGTCGTTCAGAGCTCAAGAACAGAGGAAGCGCGCCGATATCGTGTGCCGAATCTAAGAGCAAATGTGTAAGGAAATAAGCACTGAGAGTAAAAGGTTAAGTCCATCTCAATTGAGGCAGCTGTTTCATCTGGCTCTCGCAGATGGTTCAGTAATTTTCACTATGACATCACTGTCTTGCCTCCTATTTTCTTATTCTCAAAGATTGCTGAATATTGTGTGGGTGGGCACACACACACAGAGAAAGGCATTCCTGGAAAATCCATAAAATGGATCTATCAAAAGCCAAAAAAAACATGTGTCAGCACACTTAACAACAGTATGTTGCAGGTCATTTCAAACAATATAGTGTTAGCATCACTACAGCATGTTTTAATGGCATTAGTTTCAGTTGACAGCCTGATACAAAACTGGTACACAAAAAGTTGGCAAAATTCACCAGTTCTAATCTGTCTGGCTGACCACTAGGCAGCTTTCTGGAGTCTAGATGTTTTTATCAGTCCATAAAAGTTGATCAGGCTACCACAATTGCTCCATTCACATCCAAGCTGCTAATTTAATTTATGTGAAAAACATGTTTTCAAGAAAACAAAACCATGGAAATAGACGCAAATTATTCAGTCACATGACTTTTTAATAAGCGTATAGGAATTTATTCTGTAAATGTTTCCATTTTAGTTTAAGTGCAGGTCTGAATAAAATGTTTATCCACCTCAAGTGGGCATATGTGTTTTTTTATTACTCATTTTATTCACATGTTGGAGTTTCTGTAATTTATTTTCCATGCAGTATCACACAATTTACATAAAAATATACAGACGGAAACCCGGCTATTGAGAGCTTCCTTGCCCAGAGACGTTAAAAACACAAACTATCACATGATGATCAGACAGCTGGACATGTGCGGCGATTCTTGGCCAGAATAAGCTGCATATTGATAGTCTGGCTTGTATGGCATGGCACGTTCACTCTCCAGAGCCTCAGGCTCCAGACTCACAACACTATTGAAAAGACCAGTGCTGCGTCCCAATTTGCATACTATCTTTCCTAAATAGTATTCGAAATTAGAATTAGTGTGTCCCAAATCGTAGTATGTTGAAATGAGTATTCCAAAGATACCCGGATGGTCTACTTTTTCCAGTTAGAATCCGAAGTCCTTCCACACTCTAACGGCTAATATTGGCCATAACACATTGTGCTGTGGATGAGGATTCGATTAGAACTACACATACGAAAAAATAACTGTTAAAAAACTACAAACATGACGGATGTGCGAGACCGACGGTTAAGCAGAGCAGTTAACATAAAGGGGTTTGAGTGATTAATAATCAGTATCTAACCTGACGAAAAGATATTTATTAAATGTTATCCACATTATATGTCATCTGCAACAGCATTGTGAACTTTTATAAAGATGCGTTCGGTCATTACATTTTAAATGCATCATTATGCAAAGATGAGGAGAGTTCTCCGCATGACTGGCAGAACAATGTGTGACTACATCTCTCTCCGAAACAGTAGGAAATTAAATTTAATTGAATGTGGAGGATTTTAACTGGTACAAGATGATTGACATGGCAGTTTAAACGGTTACAGATTGCGTAACTAAGCGACAGAACGTCTGTTAAAGACGCAATTATGACGAGGTAGTATGTCCCAAAGCTTGCATACTCTTCTGCTACACACTCAAAAGTAGGTACTTTTTCTTCACAAAAACAGTACATACTTTTAGGATGTAGTATAAGTAGTCGAATTGGGATGCAGCACAGAATTGCAAGGCAGCTAGCTAGACCAGAACAGCAGCAAGCAAGCAAAAACCTGCTGGTCTAAGATGGTATTTTGAGTAGGGAACTTCACCTAGAGCTCCCTGATAGGACAATACAATCCCATAATAATCACCTAGTGGACCCACAAATCAAACACCCGGATGCATTTAAAAAGCTAAAGGTTGATAACGTATCCTTTTTGGCATTAAGGGTAGTCATTGACTATATTGTCACCAAAATACTAGTCATAAAACTGAAATTGACCATAATTATAAGTCATAACACTTCAGCTGGGTTGGAAAATACAAAATGAAATCAAGAATACAAAATATAATGACCTTCAAGTGAAGTGAGCAGAAGAACATTTGCTGGTTGAGTGCTTGCTTTAGCAGGCTGCTGCAAGGACAGAAAAAACTCAGAAGTGCCGAATAAGTAGCATACCCTGCCCAACAGTTAAGAGTCTATTACACTGGCCTCATTTCCTGGCTTCTGAATCCTGAGACACACACACACACACACACACACGCTTGAACACAGATCCAGAAGCTTCCTCATCATAAAACTCAAGTTTTAGCTATCAGCACTACTGAATCGTACTTAAATTTATATCCAGCATCTCTGGATAAACAAGCTTTGATATTCCTTCCAGACACGCATGGGATGCGGCCCAAGACTTCCAGATGCAAATCTACTTAAACTGCATGGAGGGAGAAACTTGGAAAAGTTGTCACAACCCAGAGGAATTCTGCCTGCCGACATAGCTCTGAAACCAAAGAAAAGGAGTTCAGATTTCACTTGATTATAAATAAAGTCAACGGCATCTGAATAATTCGCAACTGACAGGCACTGAACGGTATCTCATGAGATAGTCATAAAACATGTTTACAAAACTACAAAAAGACTTTTAAACAAATCATGAAGGCCAGCGATGGGTTACAATGGAACGCCAACAGTGGTAAGAGGGAATTCTCGAAGGCAATGCGTTGTCACAAACAGTATGTTTGTATATTTATGTGCATGCCGTAAAACCGCAATTCTGTGGTTGCACAATGATAGATAGAGCGCTCAATGACAGATGAGTCGTTACTTTCCAAGTAAACATGAAAACCGCAATCTTGCCATGTTTGGTCAAAACTCAACTTTCCATTCTGAAGAAGAAAGTATTGACGGCACTAGAAGTTTCACACCAGAATGATCTACAAAAAGACTTGATCGTGATGACAAACTACTAATGTTTGCCCAAAGCTTTTTAGAGCCCCTCAACATGCCTCCACATCCTTCCCCTAAATAACAATAAAGTATGAGAAACATTGCAGACTATCAAATGGAATGAATAAACGCAGAGGGAGGAAGACTATAAACTTGCTGAACTGTAAAAGTAATAAATATGGCACTAAAGATGCAGAGGTCTGGCTGTGGAGTTGGCATTTGAGTTTTAATTGCACTCTAAACATGTCTCAATAAAAGTTTTTTAATGTGCTACAGAGGAGAAGTGGAACTGAACAATGTTTCTAATATCCCTTTAACACTCAAAGAGAAATAGAGGGGTTGTGTTACTCACCCTATTTGCTCTGTCCAGGATCATACATCCAAACAACACCCGAAGCGTGAACAAGGGAGCAAGAGCGAATGAGACAAACTCTGCTTGCTACTGTTGCTGCAGCACAGAAACTTTTTTTTTCCTTGTTGTAGGGCTGCTCCTGTTCCTCCAAACCCTCCAACTCTCTCTCTCTCGCTGACACTTCCTGTGCTGTCCCTTTACACCAACTCAAATCACTCTCCCAGATTCAGCCAAGGAGCATTGTTTAGACAGGACGTGTTGTGTGAGCGTGTGTGTTTTCGATTGTGTGTTGTGATGAATGCAGTTTTTGTAACTCTCTTGGCACTCCCTTGAGCCTGGAACACCTCATTGCGAGAAGAAAAAGAGGGGAATGAAGAACTTAGAGAAGAAAAGAAAAGGAGATGTGTGACAGAGAGAAAGAAAGAGCCACTGATGAAGAGTGAAGTGAGAGAGTTGAGAGAGAGAATCCCTTAAGCTAAAACAAAACATGTGGAGGACTTCCTGCTATGGAGCCCCCTGCGACACAAACTTGAGGGCCATGTGTGTGTGCGCGTCTGTGAATTTAGAGCTTCCTCTCAAAATCCCTCAGTTTGCTGTTAGAATCAAAGCCAGATTTCAGTCTTAAGTGATCACAACAGAACATCTCCAAAACACACAACAGATCTGTCCTAAAACCTACTGAGGTTAGCATACTGCCTAGCTGTTTTCTAAGACAGCATCCTAACTGTTGTGGCACATCATAAGTGACCAATCTGGATTGCTTTACATAGGTAGCATCTCATGAGAGACATGACCTGCAATTGATTTCAATAGAGTTTTCTGTTACCAGCACAATACTAGTGATGCACCAAAATGTTGGCAACTGAAAATATTCAGCCCGAAACAGCAAGAAAATAAATTCTTGGCCAAAATAGTCATCGACCGAAACAGTTAGCACTTCTCTGATGATTAGTTTTGACATCTATTTCGTGCACACAGCGTGGATAAGTTACAACAGGTAAACTTGTCAGCTATGTAGATGCACTTCATTGTTACCAAAAATGAAATATCAGTGGCTCATGCCAAAGAACTTTACTTTGGTTTACCTGTAAACATGATACCCTGAACAGCATACTGAGTTAATTTATCCATTTACCCAAGTTAAATTACCGAAACTTTATTTTTCGGGTTTGGTTTTTGAAAAAATGAAAAAATGTAGTAAAAATGTAATTTCGGTACACAACACTCTAAAAAACAAAATACACAATGCAAACAAATATTGGGTAAAACAATACATTTCTAAGTACATTTAACAAATTATATCAATACTTTTCACTATTGATTGAATTTGAGCTTGTTGCAATGCAATCTAGGATTGCTTTTAAAAAGTAATGAAAGACATGTTATGCTAAGCTAATAAAATGACAATTTAAACATAAAATACTTTGCATAAATATTGGATAAAATAATACCTTTGTAATAATGGTGAACTATTTCCATCAATGTTTTTCAATTCTGAATGAATTTGAGAATGTCGCAATGCATTGTGGGATTGCCATGCTGCTTTATAATGAGGTAATGTTACATTAGNTATCAATACTTTTCACTATCGATTGAATTTGAGCTTGTTGCAATGCAATCTGGGATTGCTTTTAAAAAGTAATGAAAGACATGTTATGCTAAGCTAATAAAATGACAATTTAAACATAAAATACTTTGCATAAATATTGGATAAAATAATACCTTTGTAATAATGGTGAACTATTTCCATCAATGTTTTTCAATTCTGAATGAATTTGAGTATGTCGCAATGCATTGTGGGATTGTCATGCTGCTTTATAATGAGGACGCGCACGACACAGAAGATGCGATGAAATAAACTGAATTTAATAATATAACCACAAAGAATACTATGGAAGCTTGTTTCCCCCACTGAATAAAAAATAAAAAAGATAATTGTGACTTTTTATTTCACAATTCAGACTTTTTTCTCACAATTTTGACTTCTTTTCTCAGAATTATGAGATATAAACTCTCAATTGCGCGTTATAATATCAGAATTGCGACATATAAACTCACAATTGCGAGAAATAAAGTCAGAATTGTGAGATATAAAAAAAATTTTTTTCTGAATTCGGAATTTTTTCTTGCAATTGCGTGTTATAAAGTCAAAATTGTGAGATAAACAGTTCTGAGAACAAAGGTCAGAATTGTGAGATTGCGACTATATTTAGTTTATAACTTGCAATTCTGACTTTATAACTCGCAATTGTGTTTACATCACGCAATTCTAAGAAAAAAGTCGGAATTGCTAGGTGAAAAAAAAGTCAGAATTGTGAGATAAAAAGTCGCAATTAACTTATTTTTTATTCAGTGGCGGAAACAAGCTTCCATAGAATACCAAGAAGAACACAACCATAAAACACTGATGAGACCGAACAAAGAACTGAGGAAACTAAGAGCTTAAATGCACAGGGAGAGTAATCAAGGTAAAACAGAACAGGTGTGTGGAAACTAATTAACAGCCAGGGTAACAAACTAACAACTCAGGTAGGCAAAACAGGAACAGAACACAGTGAAAACGAAACCAAAACAGACTACACAAGTCACAGGTATCTTAGGATGTTGCATAATAAAGATGCCAAGCCTTCATGTCGAGAACTCTGTAATATGCTGTCTACATAGGCAGGTTTTGGAACAGTGCATAGGCTATGTCTGGAGTGTTTATGCATGTATGTGCGAGTACCATACACTTGCCGACTTTGTAAATGGTTACAGAGAAAAACCGGGCATCATACACTACCAGACTTTCAAATCTTTCCAAAAAACAACAAACTCACATGGAAGCACACGCCTCAGGAGACGCATGACAGATGAAACAAACATGGATGTGGTGGAGATGACCAGAGTTGTTGTTGTAGCAACTATGTGTGCTGAGAAAAAATTAGCCAAGCGCATTTGGATGCGGCCTGACAGAGGACAGCTTCAATTTCAGTAGTGATGCATCATACACTACAATTAAGTTAAAATCAGCTCAAAATATCAGTCATCAATGTTTTGATATCCTCCAACTGGATGTCCAAAAAAATCGGAGTCTGTCCCCATCATATACTACAAGATTTTCTGTGAAATCTGTCAACAATGACTGCCCAAAATCTGCAGACTGGCGCAGATTTTCTGCAACTATTTTCGACTCTGCCAGACTGCAAATTGGGGGGGAAATCTGAACAAAAGTGGTGTAGTGCATTCCAGACTTTAGTCACTGGCAGATGTACTGAAAGAGGGGAGGAGTGAAGAGGGAATGAAAGGCGGATGGTAAATTGTGGAAAAGACATAACTGTCCTTGGTTATCTGCAAAACTTACAACACTCAGGAGACGCTGACTGACACACTCAGCCCTGCCCCCAAACACTCACACACATGCTAAAACAAACACACACACACACGGATACAGTCATGTGGATGTCAAGAGACACTTGTATAGGGTATGCTTGTGTGCTTCTGCAAACACAACACAACACACACAATGAGCAGAGTGTGTTGAGAGCTACAGTAAAAATAAAATAAAATAATCAAATAAAATGTTCATACTTTTAGTGTATAGTATAAATATGCAAATTGGGTTGGAGCATCTGCCAAATTTCGCTCCTGATCAGTTTTTTCTGCCAAAATTTAAACTGACTGCAAAATTGAACCTAACTGACTGCAAACACACAACATACCTGTTAAAACAGGCCCTTCAATTTATTCTCACTATAGAAAATAAACCATGGGGTGTCATGATAAATTAATATGGTTTGGAAGCACAAACTGAAAGCAAGAGGGGTTAGATGAATCTACTGACAAAAACAAACGTGTAAGTGTACACAGACAATGACAGCTAATATACCTCTCACGCTCTCACACACCTTCCTTTGCATCATCGTTATGAAAACACACCACATGCTAGAGAGAACTCACCTACAAACATTCAAAACCTACAGAACTTGGAAAAATATTAGCTTTGTTGCTGGAGGGTTGCTGTGGTAGTCAAGAACACGTTACAAGAACAGCTGAGGGCAAACAGGAAGAGGGCTGTCTAAGAACACAATATGTTTAGTTCTTTATTCTATGGTGATCTGACAGCCCTGCGGGTCTGTCTGTGGAGGAACACAATATGAGGATAACTTAATCGCCAGTACTTTCAAGTCTATATAAAGTTTGGGGTGATGTAGCACAATGGTTGATGCTCTAATTAAAGGCTGTAGGTTCAAGTCTGTGATATCATAAAAAACCCTCATGTTTTACTTCCTGTCTATACATATTTTATTTTATAGAAAAGCTAAAAAATAAATCAAAGGCATACTTTTTATTATTATTTCTTTATTTCATATAATGCCACTTTTACAAGATGTAAAATAAGTCTCTGAAGTCCCCAGAGTGTGTATGTGAAGTTTTAGCTCAAAATACCCCACAGATCATTTTTTATAGCATGTTAAATTTGTCGCTTTTTCAGAGTGTGTCCCTTTAAATGCAAATGAGCCGCTACTCTCAAAAAGAGGGTGGAGTTTAAAGAGCTCATGTTAGCAGCGCAGATTACCTCAGACTCACTGAAAATTCGGACAATGATGGAGAGACTTAGGAAGAAGTGACAACATGTAGAATGCAACAGGACGTTTCTGAATGGTTAGTTGATAAATTTATGTAGCTGATGTGGAGTTAACTATCTTAAAGTTATTGATTAGCATATTCTGATATTCATGATAATCTATAAATCGATTTGTGGGAGCTGTTATAAGATGCCTACAGAGCCAGAGAATATATGCTGCATGAAGATAGAACAGGTATAGTTTAGTTTAATTATGGTTAGAACTTATGTTGTCATCTTGCATTTATGACATGCTATTGCATTTGTGTTACGTACTGTTTTGCACATTACATATCACTTCGCCAAATGATTTCAGTTATTTCAAAGCTCCTTACAAACTACAACAGCAAAAGAATCAAAACCCACAACGACACTGACCAAGCAAATAGTAAACAGGATAAAAATGACACGTTATTTCCATGTTTTTTGCCACAAAATGACGTTTCATTATGTACAGAAAGCTCTTTCTCCCGCTCTCTCTCACACTCAAACACACACACATACAGTACGGACATACACTCGCACAGAAACGTGTTGTCAGCATTGCTCTGACAGTAGTTTACAGTAGTTGACAATAGTTTAGCAACTTAAAAGCTACATGCCATTTCCCACTAGTGAGATAATAACGGCGCTGTTCTTTAAGCAGATAAACTTACAGTTTCGCTACAATTACTAGCTCTAAAATGACATTTTAGAGGCATGGGATGAGATGCGTAAGAAATTAGTCCTACATACAAGAGCGTTTTAAGGAACGAAAACCTGACAAATGTCTTGAAATACAACATCTGAACACTGTCTTGAGGTGTGGTAACCATAGTATAAGTGGAATAATTGACTCTGGTCTGTTGAATTATTAGAAAATAATGCACACCTGAGGTGTAACAGCCACTCCAGTTCGCGTCATGGCTGCATTACCACCTCAGATGTGCATTATTTTCTAATAATTCGTCAGTTATTTCTTACTTAATATACAGCCATACTTTAAATCAGTGAAAGAATCCATACACCCTAGGAAACAATGGAGAACTAGCCTGTGATATCAGGAAATAAGGGCTGTTCAAACTTGCACTAAACGCCACTTACATCTTATTCACATGGAAACAAATTCAGATGAACTGTAGTGATTATTTCCAGCATTCCCAGCCACTGAGCATGCTCTAAATATCATTTTTCTGCAGGCTACAAAAGTTCATGAGCTGACAGTTAAAGAAAAACAAAAAACACAGACAACGACAGCTTTTCAAGTGATGAGATTTGATCGCCGGTCCAGGAAGGCTTCAGATTAACTATAACTCTGCAATTTTGAGTTTTTCCTTTAATTATGCTCAACATTCCATGATCCTCTGTCTCCCCGTGAGCCTGAAGGAATTCAGAGTCAGATGAGATGAGATGATTGGTCTGGCTGTCTGAATGATGATATCATAATGGCTGAACTCATTCCATTTCCTGAGGTCTGATTATGGGGACGTTTATCAAATTCTAATATGCACAGAGGCAGTTACTGACTTGTGAACCTAAAATGAGAAACTAACTCATGTCTGCTTTGCACACACACTAGACAACAGTAGACAAGTAGGAGCTGTTATAATCAGTCTTTTATACAAAAAAGCATTTTTTTTTTTTTATGGACGTCATGTGCCTGATGTGAATGAGTGATGAAGGTGAAGGTTTGTTGTGTGAAATTGTTATATATGTATACATGTACATGGAAGTTTGAATGGGCATGATGCCTTTGAGCATTCAGTCATTGGCGCACAAAAAGTATTCTCGTCGCTTCATAACATTAAGGTTGAACCACTGTAGTCTGTGAACTGTTTTAAATATGTCTTTAGTGGCTTTCTGGGCATTGAAAGTGTTAATTATCTTGCTGGCAATGGAGGCCTCACTGAGCCATCGGATTTTATGAAAAATATCTTAATTTGTGTTCCGAAGATGAACAAAGGTCTTACGGGTGTGGAATGACATGAGGGTGAGTAATTAATGACAGAATTTTCATTTTTGGGTGAACTAACCCTTTAAAGCATAATAAGATTACTTCTAAAAGCTGACCAGACAGATGACTGACTCATAGTTTAATAAACACAGCCAAATAGAGCAGCTTCTGCCAATTACAGAAATCTGCCCTATACACTAAGTATGCTTAATTACCTAATGGCATGAACAAGACACAGTCAAGCTAGGCCAGCAAAACAATATCTGTCTCAACAAGTAAAGATTCCTCATCCGATCACCCAAACACACATCTTTCAGTACCTTTTATGGAGACAGCTGTTGATGTTTCAGTCACTGGCTCAATAGATGTTGGAGAGCTTTAAACCAGCACATGCTGATTTACAGCAGCATGAATCTACACGCTGTCTTACGACGTATATCAGCTCTGCTTGGTTCTTCAGTAAATCAAAGTGCCGCGAAACTGTGGCCAGAAAAAAAATCACCCCCAGGCATGAAACATGAAATTCGCCAATCAACATCAGGTAGCATCTTAAAACCACTATAATCATTATTAAACGGATTGCACTGACATCGCATCATTTTGGCCGAGTCCAACTGGTGCTTGTCAGCACGTCCTTAATGAAAAATGAAATGACCTTAATTTTATTAAATGTGCGCAATTCAAATCCTAAAAGTATATTTTAGAAATAAAATTACTTACAGAAAATTTTCATGACAATAATTCTCAAAGTTTTTTTAAAAGTGCATTTTGTAATAATGTCAAATTAAAAGTTTTACTTTAAAGTACATTTTAAATCATTATGTTTTAATATGTTGTCATGTTTTAAGGAAGTACACTTATTTTTAATGTGTTGACTAACATATTAAAGCACATGTAAAGTATGTTTCATTTTGTTTTAATTAATGTTCCATTTTAAAAAGAAATGAAATAACCCATTAAAAATGAAAGCATTATGCAATCATTTAAGACATTTCTTTTTATATATAACCATTTTGGTATAAATAGTTCTTTAAAATTAAGCCAAAACCTGGTTCAATATAGAACCCCACTGAACCTCTAAGGGGCTGTATACACGACACCATTTTTAACTAAAAACAGGAAACTTTTTATGTGTTTTGGCCGTTCATTTACACGACAACAACATTTTGCAAATATATTTAAATACGACATACAACTTTCAAAAGAAATGGCATAAAAGTATACTTTAATTTACCATAAATGCATGTCAGTACATTTAGCAGTACACGTTAGCCATATTTCAAAAACAATTGTAATTATGAAATTACACATAGGCCTGGTTTCACAAACAGGTCTTAGATTAAACAAGGATTAGGCCTTAGTTCAATTATGATATTTAAGTAGCGAAAAAAAAACCCATTACTGGTGTGCATCTTGAGACAAAACAATGACTCTGACATATTTTAAGATATGTCAGTGCAAGATGCTTTCAGTTAAAGATGCTCTATGTACAGTGCTCAGCATAAATGAGTACATCCCCTTTGAAAAGTAACATTTTAAACAATATCTCAATGAACACAAAACAATTTCCAAAATGTTGACAACACTAAGTTTTATATAACATCTGTTTAACTTATAACATGAAAGTAAGGTTAATAATATAACTTAGAGAACAAAATTCAGTTTTACTCAAATTAGGGTGATGCAAAAATGAGTACACCCCACTGAAAGTCTCTGGAGCAAAGCTAAATTTTAGACTACAAATGTCTAATTTAACAAGAATTCAACCACAGGTGAGTCTAATTATTCATTACACAGGTGTCCAGCAGACAGTTGACTATAAAAGGGCTGTCAGCAATGGCACCTTGCCTGAGACCTGAGGAAGAAAATAATTTCTTTACACCAGAAAGGTGAAGGAAACAAGAAGATCAACAAAGCTTTACTTATCATTTAGAATACTGTAGCAAAAGTGGTAAAATTTTAAAAAGATGGAACTGCAACCATCTCACAGAGACGTCCAGGTCGTCTACAGAGAAACACCTTGACAGGAGCATCTTCTGATGAGAAGGGTTGAAGAAAATCGGCATGTAAGTTCACTGCAGTTATCTAAAGAAGTAGAAATCCAAACTGGGGTGACTATTTCCCGTGACACAATACGGCGTACACTGCAGAGGAATGGCATGCATGGGTGCCGTCCACGAAAGAAGCCTCTCCTAAAGCCCAGGCACAAAAAAAAACCCACCTAGAGTTTGCCAGGGCCCATGCTGACAAAGATGAAGACTACTAGGACTCTATACTCTGGAGTGATGAGACTAATATTGATGTTTTTGGAACTGATGGCTTCAAAACTGCATGGCATCGCAAAGGTGAGGAATACAAAGAAAAATGCATGGTGCCTACTGTTACGTGTACTGTGCTGGAGAGATGAGGCATAGTCGGACATCCACAAACAATGGGTATTTAATCATATAAAGGAGAGTTACACATGATACACACATAAACTAACATTCCGAACGGACCAGGAGTGAAGGGAGTGAGTCCAAAATATAGGGAGTGCTGATGAGGAAGTCCAGGTGCAGGTGATGAGTGCTGATGGGGAGAAGACGAGGGAAGTGAGTGCAGGTGTGGAAACAGGAGGATTATGGGAAATGGAGTCCAGGAGACAAGGGATCTGTGACATTTACCCCCCCCCCTCCCGGTAGGCGCATCCTCGCGCCGTGGATGGAACAACCGGGAGGGGGGGTGGGCGCCCTGGAGACCTCATGCAGGTGCAGGGAGAGGCGCGGACCGGAGTGGAGGTCTCCAGGGCGGATCCATGAGCCTCGGCAGGCCACGGCGGGTCGGGAGCCTCGGCAGGCCACGGCGGGTCGGGAGCCTCGGCAGGCCACGGCGGGTCGGGAGCCTCGGCAGGCCACGGCGGGTCGGGAGCCTCGGCAGGCCACGGCGGGTCTGGAGCCTCGGCAGGCCACGGCGGGTCTGGAGCCTCGGC
>RJVU01059636.1:3728832-3772010 GCA_003731715.1 Anabarilius grahami | reverse complement strand
AGAGGGCTGGAGAAACTTGCTCAAAGAGGGCTGGAGAAACTTGCTCAAAGAGGGCTGGAGAAACTTGCTCAAAGAGGGCTGGAGAAACTTGCTCAAAGAGGGCTGGAGAAACTTGCTCAAAGAGGGCTGGAGAAACTTGCTCGAAGTTGGCTGGAAGAGGGGTCCAGTCCATCCCCTCGTACACAATTAAAACCCCCACTGGCACTGGAGTGGGCTCAGTGGAGTCTGGAGAGGGCTCGCAGGAGACTGGAGAGGGCTTGGCCTTTTTTCGCTTCCTCCTCTTCTTCTGCCCTCTGGACCCAGCGGAAGTATGTGGGTCCAGCAGGACACGGGAACAATTCACTGGAGGGGTATGTGGAGGAAGACGGAGCTTGACAAACTGGCCAGGCCGCCCGTGTTTCCGGGAGGACTGGACGAGATTTGCACTTATAATCCTGAACCTCTTCAACAATGAATTTGGAGTCAATCAAATACAGGATTAAATTAATAGTATCGTTTAAGGAAACATAATCGTCAGGTTCATTAGAGCGGATAGTGCTCTTGTCCAGTCCGTCCAGAAACAGGGCGATTAAGCGAGCATCTGACCAGTTTGTCAAATAAGCTAACTCAACAAACTCCTCCACATACCTCTCCAGCGAACGTCCAAACTGCAGCAGCCCTGATGAGCCGATCAGCCGCTGACATGGTAGTGGGAGGCACGGGAGGAGTAGGAGCCTCTGAGAGATGAATCACATCCATGCTTGTGGAAATCCGGTAGTTTTAAAAGGGTCCGTTCTTCTGTTACATGTACTGTGCTGGAGAGATGAGGCGTAGTCGGACATCCACAAACAATGGGTATTTAATCATATAAAGGAGAGTTACACACGATACACACATAAACTAACATTCCGAACGGACCAGGAGTGAAGGGAGTGAGTCCAATATATAGGGAGTGCTGATGAGAAAGTCCAGGTGCAGGTGATGAGTGCTGATGGGGAGAAGACGAGGGAAGTGAGTGCAGGTGTGGAAACAGGAGGATTATGGGAAATGGAGTCCAGGAGTCAAGGGATCTGTGACAGCTACAGTGAAACATGGTGGTGGCAGTGTCCTTATGTGGGGCTGCATGAGTGCTGCTTACTATCCAACAAGCTATGGTAAACAAGCTACCAAACAAGCTAGGTAACATTATAATTGCTAACATAGCAGACTCACAGAAAAAATACATCAGTTATCATCATTTTTTTTGTCATGACTAATTACTCAGCATCATCTGTCTTAAAGAGAAAATAATCACTTCATCCGATGTTTAAAGTGAATAAAACAGCCTTGACAGCCTACTGGAGTTCCCCAACTACTGTCTGAAAACGTTCTCTCCCGCCGGACTTGTGTGTAGGTGATGTGCGCAGTGGACCAAACCACTGTGAGGCAAGGGAGGGGGACTCAAAATGTTTCTAAACTTAAAACACCCATTTGAGTTTGTATTGTTTTACTACCTACACTATTATTTTAAGTATATATCATAATATTATTTACAAAACAGCATAGTTTTTAATAATGTTTTTAGGGGGGGGACAGCGATTTACGCCTATGGTACGTTTATAAATGCTACTTAAATGTCCTAATTAAACTAAGGCCTAATCCTGGCTTATCTAAGCCCTGTCTGTGAAACCGGGCCTTAAACTATCATTTCCATAATAAGTGCTTTCAAAAGTGATGCTGCTGGGTATTGGACGTTCATCGCTGTTGCTGGATGTTACTGGACACTGGGGCAGTTTTTGAAGAGAGAACTCAAATGCCTCATTGTTTTATAAAACAGCTATTGACCCCTAGTTTCACAGACAAGGCTTAAACTAGTCCTAGACTAAAAAATAATGCTTGAGCTATTTTAATTGAAAGCATCTTGCACTGACATATCTTAAAATATGTCAGCGTCATTGTTTTGTATAAAGATGCACACCAGTAATGTTTTTTCTAAGGCACATTTATAAAAGCTACTTAAATGCCCTAATCCTGGCTTAATCTAAGCCCTGTCTGTGAAACCAGGCCTAAAAATGTTAAACATGCTATTCGCAATTTCAGTCATTTGCAAATTTATGGCATTTTGTTAGCTTCAATGAAACACCTGCTGCAATGGCCATTGACAGCTCTATTGACCAACCAGCATCCAAGAAGTGAATTACAGGGCTTTTGCCACTTGGGACACAACAGAATCAGGATTCAAACCAAATTTCCCACATGAGCTCCAGGGCTCAATGTGTCTGGTGTGTAACCCAATAGGCCACATCTACAACAAGACCTGCTTTATTATCATTAGCTGCAACATCCAAAAATCTAATAAACTACTTCAACAGACAGAGAAGTGTGCAATGATTTGAGATAGACTTGAAGGAAACTTTTCATGGCTGTTGAAATTCAAAGCATGTATACAGTGCTTTGCCTTGCACCTTTTAAATTTCTTCCCTTTTTCTTGCTTCATTTCCTCTTGTTTCTATTTCACCGGTCTCTCTGTACCAGGAGCTTGTCTAGCTATTAGATGCTGCATCAGAATGGATGGAAACAGAGAAGAAGAAAGAGGAAAAGAAAGAGTGTGCGCACACAACCTATACTCAATGCCAACATTTCAGGAAATCCCTTCATCTTTTCATCCTTGCTTAAACAGTCTTTTCTTGAAACAAGGAGTCTCTTTAAGAGACGGTGTTCATTAGGTGTGTGTGTGTGTGTGTGAGTCTAACCCTCTTGGCTGACCCTAATAAGCAACCACACACAGCTTGCTGAATAGACTTCAAACAGAGACGCTACTTTTAATCAGCACTGAGAAAACCAGAGCACAACCTGTTCAGAGAGAAGAGGGCAAGAAAAAGCAAGGGATGGAGGGGAAAAAGAGAAGAGGTGGAGAAAGCTAGAGAGACAGACAAACAAGAAAAATGGCAAGCTCAAACAAACGCAGTGAGCAGAGAGGCGAACGAAAAGGGAAAGACAGAAAAAACAGCAACAGAACAAAAAGAAGACGACAAGCACTGGAGGAATGTGAAGAACAGTCCATTCATTGCACCAGTTTACGATTAAAAGATACAATTTTCTGTCAGTGCTGCATGTGTGGGCCTCAAACCTGTCAGAGCTCATAGTCTCATAAGGCTTCTGTGGAAACTGGGGCAGAGAACACTGGATCTCCAATTAAACTTCTGCAAACTTAGAGAGAAGTGACTTCATGAGAGGTTATTTGATTATTAATAAGAGCTTGCCTGGTGACGTGGCTCTAATGTATATGTCAGGTAACCTTTATTTATATAACGTTTTATGCAATACAGATTGTTTTAAAGCTGCTTTATAGTGAAAAACAGGACATTTTTGATTCAATGATGCAAACAGAATTTAATTATGCTAAAAAGCAGCTCTAAAAAACAATAGTAAACAGTCAGTATTTGGTTGAAATTAGCTCAGTGTTGATTCAGTTTGGTTCAATAATTACCTAGTTGAAACTCTGACGATGCAGTCTGATAGGTCTTTAACTCATTCGGTAGAGAACATCATCATTAATATACACAACACAGCTGATTGGTTGCTGTTGCATCAGCAGCCAATGAGTTTGCTGCTCAAAAATTCAAATATTGAAATACTTGGCATTGTTTGCTGCTAGCTCTAGCTATAAATCAGCTCTGGAGAAAACAGTGATGTCGTCATCCCCCTCAGTTCAGTTCTCATCCAATAGTGTCAGTGCATGCAAGTCAATATTTACAAATATTAAGTGTCTTCATAAGAAGTTACAATGGCCCCATAAATTATTTGGAGAATTCAGCTACACTAAATGTATGAATGCCATTGCATTGCATAGACATTAAACAAACCTTTCAAGCAAAACATCTCAAAAAAGTTCGGCTTAACTATGAACAACCAGAAACACTGTTATTATGCCATCTTTAGTAAATCTCAAAATGAATATCCATTTCTCATACTGTACATTATGATTTTGTGATGCCACTAAAATGTTCACATTCACATTCAGTTATTGGCTGATTTTATTTTATATTTATTTTGGCTAAATAGTATAGAATTTTTAGTATTTATCATTTATTAACCATTACATGAAAAAAATATCATCTTATGTATCCGATATACAGTATCAGAGGGACGTCTTAGTCATTTTAACTTATTTAACTTATTGTAAGTAATGATGCAAGTAGATGAACTTTCACAGGAAGTCCACCATTGTGTTACTTTAAATAACATGCTCACAGCTGGGAACCAAAAACTTGATTCTCATCCAGGAATAGTCACAATGGAAGGAAGGAACAGTTTAAGTCTAATCCTGCTGTTGCAGATCTAGTGAAAACAAAATAACTTAATGCCTTTTCAGGATTCAAAAAATCTCAAGAGTCAAGAAATTAACATCTGTCTCATTCTGCATATTACAACTGTTCTGAATCTCTTTGTTGTGGTGAGGAGGTGTGCATATTTCATCACAAAAACTGAAGGAGTATTTGTAATTCTAGTTTGTGTACTCTTTCTTTTGCTAAAAGAGTCTTTAAAAAGAAAGTCAGCCGAAATCGTACAACAGCCTGACTGAGGTTGAATTATCAGTGTTATCATGAACTAAAACTGAAATTAAATATATTACAAATAGTTTTTGGCAACTGAAATGAAGCTAAAATAAAATATAAATATTAGATGAAAAAAAGAATTAAGTTGATGTACTAAAATTACTAAAACTAAAAATGAAATAAAAATAAATTAAAGATATAGAAAGATAGAGAGGAGAGTGTAAATACATGTCTGAACTGAAAGTCTAAGGGTGCGTTCACACTTGTAGTTCGGTTCATTTGGTTTGTTTGGTCTGGACCAAAAAAAACAAAAACAAAAAACTGGTCCGATTAGCGCGCAGATTGGCACTTTTATCACCAAACCAAAAGATACCGAACCTAAAGGCATAGGGATACGTTCACAACCTGATTGGTCGGATTTTATAACGTACAGTATTCCCTTTTTTGAGACGGAACTTACCGAACATCCAAAACAATGCTGTGTGCTGAGGTGAATGCGCTTCTTATGTGTGCGTATCCTGCATATGATGGTATTTTGGCCAGATGGGAACTTGTGAAGAGCTTATAAAATGTGTAAAGGAGTCAAAACAGTGGCAGGAATCCCTCTCACTCACAAACGATCTGCAGAGTGGAGACGCGCGTCTGATCCCTGTCATGGGCAAACTCGCGACTATGATGAGAAAAACCGATATGCTTGAGGATTCTGTCCTTTTTAGGGTCTCATCTTCCTGTTTTTGGTTCGTTTACATGTCTTTGGTCCATATTGCATTCATATATCATTTGAATCGCACCAGAGTTCGTTTGGAAGCAGACCGAGACCCATCTTTTCAGCGGTCTCGGTCTGCTTGTTTGGTGCGCAACAGGGTTTGGATGGCAGCGTTCACACGTTCAAATGAACCACACTAACAGAGCAATCGCACCAGGGTTCCTTTTAATTGAACCAAACACGACAAGTGCGAACACTCCCTAAGGCTGCGTTCACACTTGTAGTTCGGTTCGTTTGGTTTATTTGGTCCGGACCAAAAAAGAAAAAAAAAACATTCAGTCCTGGTCCGATTAGTGTTCAGATTGGCAATTTTATCACCGAACCAAAAGATACCAAACCTAAAGTCACAGGGATACATTCACAACGTGATTAGTCGGATTTTATGGCGTATTACCTATTTTGAAACGGAACTTACCGAACATCCAAAACAATGCTGTGTGCTGAGATAAATGCGCTCGTTGTGTGTACGTAGCCTGCATGTGATGGTATTTTAGCGAGCTGGGAACTCGTGAAGAGCTTATAAAATGTGTAAAGTAGTCAAAACAGCGGCGGGAATCCATCCGTCACACACACAAACGATCTGCAGCGTGGAGACGCGCGTCTGATGCCTGTCATGGGCAAACTCGCAACTGTGACAAGAAAAACCGATATGCGTGAGGATTCTGTCCTTTTTAGGGTCTCATCTTCCTGTTTTTGGTTCGTTTACATGTCTTTGGTCCGTGTTGTGTACATATATCATTCGAACCGCACCAGAGTTCGTTTGGAAGCGGACCGAGACCCATCTTTTCAGCGGTCTCGGTCTGCTTGTTTGGTGCGCACCAGGGTTCGGATGGCAGCGTTCACACATGTTCAAATGAACCGCACTAACCGAGCAATCACACCAGGGTTTGTTTTAATCGAACCAAACATGCCAAGTGTAAACGCACCCTAAGAGGTTAAACCACAGAATAGTTTGTCCAAACTAATGGAAACATGGAACATGATAGAGAAACATCAGGATATTAAAGTAGTAGGTCACCTAAAATTAAGCATTTTCTCATCATTTTCTCACTGAAATTTTCGGTAACACTTTATTTTAGTGTCATACGTATGTTACAGTACATGTAGTTACTATAGTAATTAGGCATAATTTATATTTATTACATGCAACCAACCCTAAACCAAACCAAACCCTAATCCTAACCCTATAGTAAGTACAAGTAGTTACTTAATATTACTCAGTACTTAAATGTATAATTACAGTGTAACAAAGACACCTTAAAATAAAGAGTAACCAAATTTTCATTCCAAACCTGTAACTTTATTTTTTGAAACACAAAAGCAGTCTTTTGAAAGAATATCCTGTTCCTTTTCTTAGAATGAAAGTGGATGGGACCTGGAGCTGTCATGGACAAAAAAGCACCATAAAAGTATCATATGTGAGAAACAAACTAAAATTTTGGTTAATAATGACATGAGGGTGATTTTTTGGGGGTGAAATATCTTTTTAACCCATTTCCTTCAGTGCACACAAGAGTGTTTTTCCCCCCTGCTGAAATCAATCAACATCTTCAAACGCTTTATCAACATCTAAGACAAACTCCTAGAGGTTACAAATGTTTTTATTGATTTCTGCCTAGAGTTATCTGCTATGAAACTTGGATATACTCATGAAGAGGCACTAACAGAGTGTGACCATGTATCTGTTAGCGTGTATATCAACTACGAAGTGCAAAGTTCTGTAGCAATAACAACCCTCAGCACTTAATGTCTGCAGTCTTCACGCATGATGAGCCTCAGGGCATGAATTCAGCTCAGAGGGAGATAAACAGTAACAACAAAACCAGGTGTGTTGAATGGAGCTCTTCTCCTCCCCCCTCTGTCTTTCGCTCTTTCTCTGACTCATATCACCCAGACACTGTGTGACATCTAAACCATGTAGAGCTACACCATGAATCAACACAAACTGCCTCAAATGTCAATATTCTTGTTCAAATACACACAACTTGTTGGTTCTTGCCTAGTCAGTGACCTAATACAAAGTTTGTCTAAGGTGGGCATTGTTGAAAGGGTCTCTCCCTCCCCTTTTCTTCCAGATTTCATTGATCTCAGGCTCTGGTTACTGGCGACTGTGTCCTGTAAGCCATTTTTTCGCAGCCGCAGTGGCGATTAAGTAGCCTATGAGCTCAGCGGAAAGGATTCTGGAAAATTCCTGAAGTAAGGAAAAGTATCTAAGTGCTACTCCCTCTCCTGACATTAACTCTCCTCGAATGCTTTAGAAGACTAGAATATCTCGCAGCACAGAATGATAAACCTTTCCTTTATTTCTCTCCCTCCCCTTTTCGATCCTTCCTGCCAAACAGTGAACAATTACCAGATTCCATTTGCCATTAAGTTAAAGCACTCAGGCACTTTTCATTAGCTGAGCTGGTCGGTGACCTGTGGATCAACTTCTGCCCACATGAATTTAGTTTTTCACAAACAGAGCACTCCATCTGTCTGAAGGAATAATAGTCTGCTGCTCCGAGATTAATGTAGTGGCTTCCAAGCACAAAATACCTCATTTAAGAGAGTAATTTGGTTACAATAAATCTGGGACGAGCAAATAGTGTCCCTCCATGTCTGCTTTCTGTCTTTCG
This sequence comes from Anabarilius grahami, assembly GCA_003731715.1. Classification (NCBI taxonomy): domain Eukaryota; kingdom Metazoa; phylum Chordata; class Actinopteri; order Cypriniformes; family Xenocyprididae; genus Anabarilius; species Anabarilius grahami. The sequence continues at coordinate 3,764,109 of RJVU01059636.1, read as the reverse complement.
AACATCTTAAAAATATGCTTAAATAAAAAGCACAATATTTCTCATTTGTTTAAAATAAATAAAATACAAGATTCTTGCTTGGTTGCCTTACAGTTTAGGGCCAATTTACTCAAAATTATTTTTTTAATCATATATTCACCCTCATGTTGTTTCAAACCCGAATTGCTGTCTTTTTTCCTGTGGAACACAAAATAAGATGTTTTGAACAATGCTCATGCTGCCCTTTTCCATCAAAAGGAAATATAATTTTATGTTCCACAGAATAAGTCATACTGGTTTGGAATGACATGAATGAAAAGATTTTTCATTTTAAGGTAAAGTATCTCTTTAAAAAAGCAAACCTGTCCTCTTTAGGAATTTGCTGGCACAGTGTGTTCTGCTGGAGTGTCTTGCAAGCAGAAAAATTCAACATAAACCAGCATGAATTCCATGTTGGTCCAGGCTAGTTTATGCTGGTCTAGCTGGTGGACCAGCAAAGTCATGCTGTTCTCAAAACTGTGACAAGCAAACCAGCAACTGGCATCCCATATTGGTCCCAGCATGCATTACATACCTTATGCTGGTGACCAGCAATGCTGGATTTTACCAGCAGGGTTGTCTTCAGTTTGGGCAGTTCTGGATTAAAAGTGTCTCACTTTTTAATCAGAGAGGATTAAGGGTTAATGAGCAGAGTTCATTAATCTTATCCCACTCTCTTTATAGCACTTCCACTGGCTTCAGTCTCCATTGTAATGACTTAGATTTCTCTTAATTACAAGAACTCGTCCCTGTCTGAAACTTTCACCAAAAATCATGGGATTATTCTGTTGTGATCACGAAAGGAATTTACGCACCCTCGACTTGTTCCAAACCCATTTTTTTCTGTAGAGCACAAACAAAAAGTTTCATTGAATGAACACATACAATATTTGTTAATGTTTGTGAAATATGTCTCTTCTGTTCACCAAGGCTGCATTTATTTGACCAAAATACATTAAAAACAGTAATATTGTGAAATATTATTTCAGTTTAAAATAACTAATTTTCTATTATAATATACAGTATTTTAAAATGTAGTTTATTCCTTTGATGGCAGTTGAATTTTCAGCAGCCATAACTCCAGTCTTCAGTATCACATGATCTTTCAGAAATCATTCTAATATACTGATTTGCTGCTCAAGAAACATTTATTATTATTATTATTAATGTTGAAAACAGGATTTTAGGGTTCTTTGATGAATATGAAGATCAAAAGAAGAGCATTTATTTGAAATAGAAATCTTTAAAGTCTTTACTGTTGCTTTTGATCAATGTAATGCATCCTTGCATCCTTACAATTTTTTAATTATTTAAAAAACAAACATTTTTAAAAACTAAGAACTTTTTCTGAAATCTTTTGAAATTATAAGATAGCATTGTGTGAGGAGAAGACAAATTTAATCAATAAACTGGTTGGAACTATCCTTTTAAACAGGACCTATTATGCTTTTTTACATTTTCAACTTTCTTTAGTGTGTAATGTTGCTGTTTGAGCATGAACAAGGTCTGCAAAGTTACAAATTCCACACCAAAGGGAGTAATTCTCTATGTCAGAAAGCACTGTTTCTAAACTCCCTAAAATGCCTCAACTATAGCCTTGGGTTTTCTTTCAGGAATGTACACGTCACAATATTCCTCAATTAAATAATTCCTGCTCAAGGCATAAGCAAAAAAATGGGCAGAGGTCTGGTTGAGTTGCGTTAGCAGTGGCTGCGTCTGAAAGCTTAAAAGCGTTGCCTTTGGAGGCTGCATTCCAAGGTAGGAAGGCATCAAGGCACATCCGAATCCAATGTTAGCTTCACTTCCTGTCTCCTGAGATACCTTCCTCTGATCGAGCATAGATGTATCCTTCACTGCCTTTGATATCCCACAATCCTGTGCATTCCATTCTGTCACAGTTGAGCTAAAAAAATAAATGGTGGTCATTTTGTGTGTAAATGTACATTTTTGACCAAAGTTTTCCACTTTTGATGTCATTTCTAGCAAGAAATTACTATTGTACTAAATAAATATTCCCTTAGTTACCTCCAAAGCTCTCTCTATTTTGTTGTATATCATTAAACTGTTATGCTGCCTCTGTATAAAATTTGTTTTGTAAGATACTTTAATGCGCAAGCACTGCCTGCAAAGTCATTGTCTGCACACAACCCTAACGCTCAAAATAATTAATTGGTTTGAGTAGGACAAACTTAGTTCAGTCAAAGAAACTTTTATGAGTATTTAGCTGTTTCTTTTTTCTTTCAAGTTCACAGAACTGATATATTTTAAGTAAACTGAACTGTTTTATTGTTTTGAGTTTTATGAACTTATTTCTTTTAATTTAGATGAACTCAAGTTTAACTGAAACTGGGCTGGGATTTCTATTTCCCAGCATGCTTTGTCCATAGAACTCGAAAGGGAGAGTAAATGCTAAAATTAAGTGTTATATAATGTTTTTTTTTTGTGCAAGATTAATGTTAAGTGGGGGATTTAGTAGTGATTAATGTTTTGTTTTGCTAATTTAGAAGAGTTTCTGTTAATGTGGGTTTTTGAAGAGTTAACATCATGGTATCAAGTGTTGCATGCGGTTTGGTTTGAGAGCAAGTATGTTAAGTGCTTTATATTGCTGCACTCATTCAGCAAGCGCTATACCATGCTATTCTTGACATGTTAGCAAGTTAGCTTATTCTGAATTAGCTTGTTATAGCTAGCTAATTTTACGCTAATAAAAATGTTTATATTGGGGTTACATGATCATTTTAAGTTAAATGTATGAGTGTACTCAAACATTTCAAGTTAAGAACAATTAAACTGTACGAGTACAAAATAAAAATATGCCAGTTCTGTTTACTTAAACTGAATTTCTTAACTTAAAACTGCCTAAGTTTTCGGACGCAGCCAGTGTGTTGAAACTCACAGTTATGGTAAGGGGCGTGGCATTTCCTAAACATGCTCAAAGTGGTTGACCATTCACAACACACTGGTCCAGCCGACCAATCAGAGCACATTGCGTGTTTTGGAAGGAGGGGCTTTATAGAGACAGGAAATAAACAGGGGTGCGTTTCCCAAAGCGAACTATGGTTGCAAGTTCCGTCATTACCAATAGAGTTCAATGTGACTTACGACAATAGTTGGCTAACGATTCCCCAGAGCTTTACTGACAGACTGGGGAAAGAGGTACTTCAATAATGTAAAATATGTAAAAACAAAACAAAACAAACAAACAATGAAGCATGGAAGCATGAAATCCTATTCTAGTATACCCCAAAAACAAAATCAAGACTTTGTAAAAGGGTATAATATGGGCTGTTTAAATGAAAAGAAAATTTCATAACATATGACTGAACTGTATCAGTTTCTCTTGATTTGAGTCCCACAATGTAAAAAAGCTTAAATTAAAAGTCAAACTGCATTATTTTGCTGTACTACACTGGCTATCCTATAAACCCCCAGTGAAATGTTATGCTTGTTACATCAGCAGATCTCAGACTGATGTTAAACATCAATCCGGGTGACCACTTATAGTCTAAGCATAGAAAAACTAAACAGCAAAGGCACGAGTACAGATCCAACCAGCTTAAGATAAACTTGTGATGAGGGGACTGTCTCTCCCTCCTTCTCTGCCCTCTTTCTTTCCCATAACCTCTGTCTGGCTGAACCATGAGTAAGCAAGACCACCCAGCCATGAAATTTACTGACTGTGATACAGTTCTTTGTCCAGCTACACCTGCTTGTGATAAACTTTCAAAGAGCGCTAACAGTAGTTTAAACAAAAGACTGAACCATTTTACCTGCAGATAAACAGTATACCCCTTTAAGAAAGCCGACTGCTGATAAACAGAACTCTCCTTTATCACTGTATCTGTCAGACATAAAAAGGGCAAAGAAAAAAGAGAATGTATTTGATTTCCTTCCAGATGTTTCTTTGAGGGCATGTTTAGGTAGAAAACATTAGTATCAGATCACAGGTGATTATAATAGACTCTTGCTTGCTTGAATCCGGTTCTTCATAGCACAAAGGAAAAGTATATAGTTTTGTATTTAAATATAGTTTCATTACAAACAGGTAATTCCGCTCTTCAGAGCACTTAACAAATTCTTAAAGGGGCGATATGTAGAATTCAGAAACCCTTGTTATTAGCGACACCGCTGGCCGTTAAGTGAACTGCAGCCAGCAACTTATTGCTCATGCTCGCACTCATGCACACATAACATACAAGAGACTGAGCATGATTCAAGGCCTCAGTATACTCATGGTGAAGTTATTTCTTTTTCTTTGCTTAGAAGTAAAAAGAAGTTGGAAATACCATTGTAACGATATACTGTTAACAAACATCCATTCACTGATGAATATGTAAATATGCTGTTAACAAACATCCATTCACTGATGAATATGTAAATATGCTGCGTGCTTTCCTCTCAATAACAAAATAAACACACAACAAAAATGACAGCAGTGAGAAAACAGGTTAAGAAAGCATCGGATTGTAGCGATGTGGATATGTTTGCACAAGCTCTGCAATTCACCAGCACTGACAGATGAGGAAATTAAAATGACATATTTAGCTGACTAACTGTTAGAAGGCGAGAAGAGGCTTAGTCGACCAAAATTTTATTAGTCGCTTAGTCGCAAGGAAAAAAATCCCACAGGAATTGGCGAAGTCACGAAGTCTGTACAGATCATTAACAGCTGGTCTATGTGGTAAATACAGTACATTGGGCAGGACATCCAAACAACTTTCTATCATTCATCAACCTCAAATATGATTTATCATATGAAACATGTAAGTAGAGGCAACTTTACAAGGCCGCTCACTTTAATGTTAACCTAGAAAAATGTGGGCTATTCAAGTGTTTGCGTGGAGTGTGAAAGCTGAATAGTAGCGCGCTTACTGCATGACAGCTAACATGGAGGCGCCGGTGTGATCACTTGCACTTAAAATACGCCGTCATTTTTGGCCATACAGATAAGAGTAATACATCTTTTGAATCTGTGAAGAGTCTACTTATATTTGTGTGCACTCACAATAACAACAATAACAATGGTCTTGCTTTTGTAAAATAATGAAAGCAGACAGGGTGTGCTTTCAAGGGCGTGTCTCTCTCTGTGAACTTGAGCGTGCCAAAAAAAAACAACAAAAAAAAACAACAACCGAAACTTGTCTTACAGACTTGAAAAATATATCTGTAGACAGCGAAATATCTACTTTTAAATGAACCAATTCAAATGGAAAACAAATATTCTCAGGTTATGTTATGTCATCCATATGAAACGTGCATATAGGCACGTCCACTTCTGCAGAGATGACGAATCAGCATCGTTGGCTTAATCTCTGCAGCTGAAAATACAGAAAACACTAGTTTATCAATTAATTATTAAAATGTTAAAGCAATCTTCTTGCTTTTTTCCCCGATGCATTCATAATCATTACTTCTGCATGTGCGCTGTGGCAAGCTTTATGCGTGCACTTGAGCGCTGATTAGGCTATGTAGGCAGTAAAGGCTCATTATTATGATTTATATGGTTTATTAATAAACATGCGATTAGTCGACTAATCACTTAAAATGAACGGCTACTAGTCGACCAGATAAATGTTTAGTCGAGGGCAGCCCTAGAGACTATAGACTATATAGATCTGGCTATGTGAGACTATAGATTGAATTGATCCCTTTTGTTTGCATGACACATTGACATTACAGTATGAAATGCCTCTATCGTTATTATCCTGAACATTGTATAAGCATTGGTTTCATGTGTAATCAGTCTACAGGCTTTCATAGACAACCAAGGAAGTCAGGGAAGGTCTCGTTTTTAAAGTTTCCTAACAAGCTGTTCACACATTGGCAATACAAATGTGATTAATACATGAAATTTCTTACATATAGCCCCTTTAATTGAAATAAATTTGAAATAAAATAAAATATAAAAATTAGATGTACAACGTAAAAAAAAATAGAAATGTTGCCTTGACAACTAACTGAAATAAAATAAAATCAAAAGTTTTAGTAATAAAAAATGACAAAAAATATAAAATAAAAGCTAATTACAGACCTTTTTTCAACTTTAATGTAATTAAAACCCCACAAAATAAAAGTATAGTATAATAACAGTATATAAATAGTACTAAATTAACACTGGTTGAACTTTAAACTCAACATGTGCACCTGAGGCTAACAATAAATATAGGCTGTGGCAAATTAACCCAAGCAATGTTTGACAAGAGAAGCGAGATCTGGGACAAGTAACGATTTTTAATGAGAAACGACTCTTTTACGACTTTTTCCACAAACCATTGTATGACTCCAGAAGAAAAATTATTTAAAAACATAGAGAATTAATTATAAGGACTATAGTGAAAAATTGTGTATGAATCATAATTTTTGTTCTTTTTGTAGTCTTTTGGACACCTGTAGTCATCATTCATCCAAGAATGGCACAAACTGTGTAAAATGTCTGTGTCGAGTGTTAATGATTCACCTTGAAAATGTTTTAAACATATCGCTACATATCGCGGAGGACCAATTTTCATGGTAACATCTGGATTCTAGTCCTTTTTACTGCCATTTTAGATGGAAAGGATGGAGGCAAACACATGTATTACTTAGAAATGTCAGTAACCAGGTTTTACAGATATTCCGACTGACATCATACATCACTTTTCAGCGATAAGAGTGACACACTCATTACTGTGCGTTCATGTGTGTGCTCGTCTGCATGAATAACTAAAAGAGGGATGTTAACCTCAAGAACTTCCAGTCCTTAATATCATCACAGTCTAAATCCCCACCCCAGGGGTGCGTTCCTGCAATTTCACTGAAAGGACATGACATGCTTTTTAATCAGTACACATCAAGAGCTGTGATTGGCAGGCATCAGAAGGCCGCTGAGGTGACAGGATTTGGGCCTTATCACCACTTTAGAGCAAGTCTGGGTTGACATGGAGCTCTTCAACCACAACCAGCAGGATTAAAACCCACTGGGGCGGAATGTGATAAAGAGGTGCCTAATCACACTCACAAACACATGCACACACACAAACTGGCATTAATCTGCATCCCACTGTGCTGGAATGGGGAGGCAATGTGATGGTGAGCCCATGTGTTTTTTTGTTGTTGTGAGGAATGCAGCAAAAACCCACAAGAATCAAACCTGCTGCTGATCTAATCCCACAAAACCCAGTCAAATATGAATAAATATAAAACCTGAACCAAACACTTAATACCATCTATGCAATTTACTTTCATTCGCACTTCAAACCAGTAATGCAAATCTCCTTAACACACCTGATTACATTTAAACTCTGCAAACAAAACAGTATGTTCCATTTTTACTCATACTCAACACGAATACTTCAACATCTCACACCAAACATAATATCTTAAGCATGTACTTAAAGCTGCAGTCCGGCATTTTTCCTCTTTGTCACCATCTCTGTTTGAAACCTGCAATTGCAGTTATATGCAGAATTATTATCTGTACGTGCCTTGTGCATCGGCACAGCTCGTCAGTGCGGATGAATCTAATGTTTGCTGTCAGTCAGCACACCGGTGTGGATACTGTACTTCGGAATCACAGATTGTAGTCTTGAAGTATGACCAAAGTAGGAATTTTCACTGGAAAATGTCATCTGAACAAGTAAGTAACATATCTGCCACTTTTGTTCTGACCAACTGAGGGGAAAAGCATTAGCCTACAATAAATTGTGCTGCCAATGGTGATTAAATCTAACGATCGCTTAGCTCGTATCGCATTAAACCGTGCAAATTATTATTGTTGTTATACTTTGTTCTCAAATTGTTAATGTTAACAACATCAGCATTGCATAACTATGTGTATTTAGTGTGTATTAGCGTTACCTGTAGATTTCAATTTCTGTAGCCACTCCACAGTCCAAAGTCTTTTGCTTTTAACTACGGGTGAATCTCCAGTTGTCACTGATGATTGTCATTTGGACCTTTCTGGATTACAATCCGCCATCAAAATGATAAGTTTAAAGGGGTGGTTCATTGCAATTTCACTTTTTAACTTCAGTTAGTGTGTAATGTTGCTGCTTGAGCATAAACAGTATCTGCAAAGTTACAGCACTGAAAGTTCAGTGCAAACGGAGATATTGTCTTTGGACTACAACGAGCTTCTTCCCGGGTTGGTGACATCATAAACCCTGCAAAACACTGCCCCCGGGAGGCCATGTGGCGCAGCATGTGGAAGCGGAATTGTTGTGTACACCGGACGCGAGCGGCGCGACGCGTCAAAAGATAATAGAATCCATCATAATCTGTGATATTTTCTACACTGGATGCGGCGCGGAAGACAGCTTCCAGAATCTAAACGAGTTTAATGCTGGATTTGCACAAAGGCCATTACTGAAAGAAGCAGTTCCCACTTTAAAAGCATAAGCTGCTGTTTATCGGCCCCAAAGTTAAGTACTTTATTGTTTGTACATGTCTTTTAAACTTATAGTTCTGTTGCTATTTTTGGTTGCATCAAGGACTTAAAAAAAGACCAACACGGTTTGGCTTCGCTAGCCAGTTAGCTAAATTCTATTGCATACTTCTCCAACAAAGGCCAACAAACACCAACAAACGTCTATGTTCATAGACAAACAGTTGTTCATGCTATAAATTAAACGCTACCTTTACAAAAATGCTACTACTCAGTCATGTATTCAGTAAAGCTTTAATCAGGATAAAACAGTATATTGAAAGCTAACAAACAGCAGTAACAGCATATCTAAACACTTTGACACAAATACAAAATGAAATACCATTCATAAACGTCCTTTACATCAGAAGAAGAATGGCATCTACGCTAATATTAGTCTTTCTGTTTATCCCGAGGTTTACCGTAGTCAACCGGATCCGGGCCATATCCAGGTGAGACCGAGGACCGGCGCCCTGACAGGACCACAACGCAGCCCTGAAGTATCAGCAGAGATCGAGTCGACTAGATCATCCATTGTGAAGGACTCATCGACGCAACAGCCAGTGGCACAGTTCCTCAACAAACCGTCCATACCGCCGTAATGAATGCGATCCTCAACTGGACACGACCTCAATTCAGCCCTGAAGTATCAGCAGAGATCGAGTCAACTAATCATCCATTGTGAAGGACTCATTGACACGACAGCCAGTAGCACAGTTCCTCAACAAACCATCCATACCAGCGTGATGAATATGATCCTCAACTGGATGGAACTGAAATAAATACTTTGAATGTTGCGATCCTATCAGACTTATGATAGCAATCTGAATCGTAACAAAGCACTGTTCGCCAGAGGAGAACTGGCCCCCCGACTAAGCCTGGTTTCTCGCAAGGTTTTTTTCTCTCCATTTTAACACCCATTTGCCACCTCTTTGCCACCTGATGTCACCTGTTGGAGTTTGGGTTCCTTGCCGCTGTCGCCTTTGGCTTGCTTAGTTGGGGACACTTGACATTTAACTTGACATTTGATAATCAACAGTGCTTTGATCTGCCTGCATTGAAACTATTCTTTAAGAGCTGCTGTGCAGCCAAAATTATGTACCAGTTATCAATGTAAAGCTGCTTTGACACAATCTGCATTGTAAAAAGCGCTATATAAATAAAGGTGACTTGACTTGACTTTACTTTAAAAGCCGCGATTGCAGAGGTTCTGCTTGACCCTCTTCATCTGGGTCTGATTCAGGCTCAATTTGATACAGCAATATAGACGCCATTATTTACATTTCCACTGAAGCACATGTAATGGCTCTGGTAACAACAAATTGTAAGGGGCGTGGCGTTTCCGGACGCTTCAGTGAATCACAACACACTAGGCCCGCTAACCAATCTGAGCACATTGCGTATTTCGGAGGGAGTGGCTTCATAGAAGCAGGAAGTCAAACGAATGACAATGGAAACAGAGGTGTAGAATAAAGGTAAAATATATGAAAAATATGGCTTTTTAAAAAAAACGAAGCATTAAGACATGTTAAACTGCGCTCCAAAAACACAGTCAAGCCTAGAAAAAAAATCTCTGAACCACCCCTTTAATTATTTCAGCTGCTGTGAGAAAAGGCTGTAAATGATCCGCTACCAGCAGCATCCTCACATGATAAAGCCGACTAGCTAGGACTCGTTCTCTATGTAAACAGACGTGACGTAATGAAGCAAAGATTAACTGCTGCATGCTCGAATTTCCCGCAGAAATCCACAAGGTCGCTCTTATTATAAAACATTATTACAAGCTTACCGTTGTGAATCAAGCTAAGATAAGGAGATAGTTTTGAACACTGGCTGGATATGTACTTCCTCAATAATTGATTTTGTATAATTTTTTACCAAAAAAAGTTACGGACTGCAGCTTTAATTATAAATATCAATGTTTAGTTAACAATTAAAACTAAATGTCTAATCAATATATCACACTATTAAGACTATTCAACCTATCACTAATATCACAAATAAGACAAATTATATAACATATCACATATCTTCTCGCAATTATGATTTTTTTTGCAATTGCGAGTTTATATCTCGCAATTCTGACTTTTTTTCTCGCAATTCTGACTTTTTTCGCAATTTCGAGTTTATATCTATTACCTTAAGACTGCCCCTACTACCTAGGGGCAGTCGTGGCCTAATGGATAGAGAGTCGGACTTGTAACCCAAAGGTCATGGGTTCGAGTCTCAGGTCCGGCAGGGATTGTCGGTGAGGGGAGTGAATATCCAGCGCTCTCTCCACCCTCAATACCACGACTGAGGTGAGACCCTTGAGCAAGGCACCGTACCCCCAACTGCTCCCCGGGCGCCGCAGCAATGGCTGCTCACTGCTCCGGGTGTGCGTTCACGGTGTGTGTGTGTTCACTGCTGTGTGTGTGCACTTGGATGGGTTAAATGCAGGTATTCAACCTATGACTAATATCACAAATAAGACAAATGATATAACATATCACATATCTGGAAGGTTATTCTGACTTTTTCCTCGCAATCATGACTTTTTTTCGCAATTGCGAGTTTATATCTCGCAATTCTTACTTTTTTCTCGCAATTCTCACTTTTTTCCCGCAATTGCGAGTTTAGCCTATATTTTGCAATTCTGACATTTTTCTCACAATTGTGAGATATAAACTTGCAATTGCGAGTTATAATGTCAGAATTGCGAGTTATAACAACCAATTGCGATATAAACTCGCAATTCTGACTTTTTTTCGCAATTGCGAGTTTATATCTAGCAATTCTGCAATTCTGACTTTTTTTCTCGCAATTCTGACTCTTTTCCCACAATAGCAAGTTTATATCTCACAATTCTGACTGTTTTTCATGCAATTTTGAGATATAAACTTGCAAATGTGACTTTTTTCTCACAATTCTGACTTTTTTCACAATTGCGAGTTTATATCTATTACCTTAAGTCAGTCAATTACTTTTTTAATTTTTAATTCAGTGGTGGAAATATATCACACTATTAAGACTATTCAACCTATGACTAATATCACAAATAAGACAAATTATATAACATATCACATATCTGGAAGTTTATATCTCGTAATTCTCATTTTTTCTCGCAACTCTCACTTTTTTCCAGCAATTGCGAGTTTATATCTCACAATTGGTTGTTATAACTCACAATTCTGACTTTATTCACAATTGTGAGTTTATATCTAGCAATTCTGACTTTTTTCTCGCAATTCTGATTTTTTTCTCACAATAGCGAGTTTATATCTTTTTTCGCGTAATTGTGAGATATAAACATGCAAATGTGAGTTATAATGTCAGAATTGCGAGTTATAACAACCAATTGCGATATAAACTTGCAATTCTGACTGTTTCTCGCAATTCTGACTTTTTTCACAATTGCGAGTTTATATCTGTTACCTTAAGTCAGTCAATTACCTTTGTTACCTTTTTCATTTTTTATTCAGTGGCGGAAATATATCACACAATTAAGACTATTCAACCTACAACTAATATCACAAATAAGACAAATTATATAACATATCACATATCTGGAAGGTCTAAAATCTTAGGGAAGAAAAATTATATGTAGGAATGAAACATTTTTCTTACTATCTCATGTTTTTCTCCAGCAATGAGATTACAAGAGGAGCAAATGGAGATTTTGGCTTAAGTCTTGTGGTTCTGGTTTGTCTTCTGTGAAAAAGATATAGCAAATCTCACAGTTGTCTCCTTTAGAGTTTCAGAGATCTCAACAATGTCTTAAACTGTGCTCAAACTTACCAAGATACCAAAGTCTGCAATCAAAAGCATGGTATTTTAGTCGACATTTGTCATTAAATTAAAAGATCAAGATTTTTGGTCTAACTTTATGTCAACAATTGGTTCTGTTTCCAATTCTCAGGAATTTTTGGAGAAATATCTGCAGCAAAGTTAACTTTTTAAAGACCAGTGAGCCAAGAAAAAGCAGCATCTGCACAATAACATTTTCCTCTGGGAATTAATTCATTAAAATAATTAAAACACAAAATCTGCGATCAACAGTGACCAAAGAGTCCAAACAGCAGCGGTCAAATATGAGAACAGCAGTACATTGTAACCTAGTTGTACATTTTGCAAATCTGGCATTGTATATTACGAATATTGCTGGCTCTTAATGAATTGCTTTTATTCCTCTTTTGTAAGTCGCTTGTAAAATGTAAATGTACTATATGGCTATCATCCTTTGATTATCTCATACTTACTGGGCTGTATGACTTGTTGCTGGGTTATGCTTGCCGTGGACCCTTTAGGTGGACTGATTCTGCTCCTTGGTTGGGCCACCTCGTCCTCTTCCTTAATATTAGTGTTTTGCGGGATATGCGAATGTGTTGTCCCATTGATGGGAGGCCTCTGGCCGGCTATACTGCCCTCACTTCCAGTCCGCATCACCTTCTCCCCCATGCCAAGCATTCTGGGTCTGCCGGCAGGTGTATCCCGACGGGGCGAGGGTAGTTTGGAGCCGGGACCCGCCGAGGATGGGCGAGCAAGTCGTGAAGGTTTAGACATAGTTTAGAAATGCTGGTTTAACTCGAGTGAATTCAATCAAGTCAGTTCATCAGTCACTCACTTGGTATTCCATTTCAGTCGTCCAATAAAATTGCACTAGCAGAATATCCAGAATTGTGTTCCACAGGTGTCCAAATCTTCCCTGGATTTTCTCCGTATTCCACAGGGAATGAACTGTACTGTCTTGGTATTACTCTCCCTCCTTCTCTCTCATCTCTCTTCCTTCCTGTCCTTCTGTGTCTTTATTCACTGAACGAGTCCAGACGAGTGCAGGTAAAAGAACCAGACGGCGGGAGAGACGGAGGAGGAGGAGGAACTAGGGGGAAGGGGTTAATCACCACCTTTCCAAACGGAGCCTCCAGCGTTCCGAAGTGTCTGCGTGTGCACCTCAGGATGACTGACAAGGGGACAAACGGAGATAAGCAGCCTGTTCCCATGTATCAGCGCATTCCAACACACAGTCACAATCACTCTCTCATTCTGCCCTCCTAAACTCAAACTCTCTTTCTCCCGCTTTCTCCACCTTTTTCCCCCCCTCTTGTCTAGATGCTCTCAGCAGAAAAAGTCTCAATGCTTGGGAATAAAAAAAGAAAAGAATGAAAAGGGAGGAGAAAAGGTCTTCTGTTGCTGTCACAGCTGTGTGTACTGATCCTCATGTGAGTCTCTCTCTCTAGTGCTCTTTCTGTCTCCAATTTAACAGGCTAGAAGACCATTGCTGTGGTGCGTGCTGTAGAAAATTACACACATACACACGTGCTCGGGTATTTCTGGAGAATTACAAAGCGGCAAAAAGGAAAGCGGGATTACACTAACATTGCTACTTGAGCTCTGCAGTCTGTGTGTGTGTATCAAAGCAAGGCATGCTGGAAGCTTTACTTTGTACTGAAAAGAGTTGGAAATGGAGGAAAAATCCTGTTTGCTGTTGTCAAAACAAGCACAAACATACTTGAAGAAAGTTTGCACAAATAAATAACAAAAAAGAGAGAGAGAGAGTGAGTGACAGATTAACTTTCATTTCATTATGCCAGTGAAATATTTAAGGAGTTTTATTTTGTTTTATTGCCCTTTCAGCACTATTACAAAGCAATTGTCATTAAAACACTTATTTATTTTGTTGCTACAACAAAACATCAGTAATAAATAGTATGGAAGCTTGTTTCAACCACGGAATAAAAGAAAATGTAAAAGATAACTCCGAGCAAATATTGGTCTGACGGCAACGTCGTGTCCCTGGCCAAAAACAGTCGCGGCCAGGACGGCATAAATCGGTAAAAATATGTAACACAGAACATTACCTAAAAATGCATTCAAATATGTTTCATAACTTTCATTTTGGAACAATTTTTTTAACCATGATGAGACGAGTCGGATGTCAATGGTCATTAAACATCCAAATGTTTGCTGGGTTGCGACTCACAATTGTGACATTTTTCTCACAATTGCGAGTTTACATCTCACAATTCTGACTTTTTTTCTCGCAATTGTGAGATATAAATTCGCAATTGCGAGTTATAATGTCAGAATTGCGAGTTATAACAACCAATTGTGAAATAAAAACTTGCAATTCTGACTTTTTTCCGCAATTGCAAGTTTATATCTTGCAATTCTGACTTCTTGTCTCACAATTTGGATATAAAAACTCACAATTGCGAGTTATAATGTCAGATTTGCGAGTTATAACAACAATTGTGAGATAAAAACTCGCAATTCTGACTTTTTTTCTCGCAATTCTGACTTTTTTCCCGCAATTGCAAGTTTATATCTCACAATTCTGACTTCTTGTCTCAGAAATGCGAGATATACGTTTGCAGTTGCGAGAAAACAAAAGTCAGAATTGCGAGAAAAAAAAGTCCGATTGACTGACTTACCTTAAGTCAGTCAATTATTTTTTTCATTTTTTATTCAGTGGCAGAAACACGCTTCCATAAAATAGACCAACAATTTAAAATAAACTACATTTTAAAGTCACAAACTAAATTATACAAATTACTAATCTAATTTCTCAAATTGCAAAACATAATCCTAAAATCCACAATCATTTATTTCACATAAATGTATCACCAAATTAAATATATAAAATTTTACATGATCATTTTATTTAAAATGTATTTTTTATCTTTAGTTTTTAACATCTCAGACGTGTTTTTGCTGTCAGAATTTACTCACATCTAATCAAATCTCAGGGCATATGCTGAGCTTGTCAAATTTCATATCATCCATCTCTCTTCATCACCCAGATTTGCTCTACACTGTCTCACAGAATAACTTTCAGTGTAGTTTTTACCCAGGGTGCTCAGAGTACACATTAATCTGATACATCTCAGTTTAGCATAAACAATAAATTTAACAATTTACTAGTAAAAACACTATATATTATGGGTCAAAAAGGTTATTGGATAAAGGTTTTGAACGGATAACCTACAAACTCAAAAGCCTGTGCCTCTTGCCGCTGCACCAGATCGCTGCCCTGTGATTCCATTTCACAGAAAAGCCCGGATCAAACCATCCAACAGCAGGATATTTACCTTTGGATTTCATAGGGAGTTTGGGGGGCGGGGGGAAGTCCCAGTGGAGCAGATTTGGCTGCCACACAATCCATAAAAAAGCTATGGGTAAAATGCATACACATCTAGACAAGAGATTTAAATGTACAACATTTCATCACTGGATTAAACCCCCGCTGACATGGCTTCAAACCATTCGGCCATCTGGACAAACCATACATCAATCATTTTAACATGGGGAAGTGATCATATCGGAACATATCTGTGTGGCGGGTGTATTGGTGGAGTGAGAAGTGACCTATTTAAGAAGAGACAAACAGATATATGCATCCTAACAACTTTTTTGTTAATGGATCACCAAAATGGACGTTCTTTGCAAATTTCCCAAGTATGCATATGCATATCCATGCCGAGAAAAACTGAACCAGGGTACTACGGCTGACTTTTGACCTACATTTCTTCCCTACTAAAACCTAATGACCTTTGACCATGCTATATATGAAACAGATGGGCCCATTTTCAAACATTCAAACATGTATAATGCAGATGTTGTGTATTGGCTTCTGTGTGCGCATACATATGTGTGGTTTGCATGTGATATGCACGTGTGTGCCTCAGTCAGTGAGCGTGCATATGTATTTATGTGTGTTATGGGGTAAATTAAAAGCCCTCTAATAATACGCTATATATTTGGCTGCCTCATGGCTCCACCCTATGGACTCCATTCACTGCTATAGCTCAGTGTAAGCTATATTTAACCCTCTAAATAATATATGACCTATGAGACTGCTTCATTTTAAACCATTTTACATTCATTTTACCCAGGGACTTTATACCAAAATCATATACATTGTTTCTGCTAACAAGTTCTTAATAAGGAGTCTTATTCATGAAACACAAGTAAACTGAATTTGTAAATACATTACACAATTTTATATTTAATTTATAATTATTTATAATAATAAATTGACATTTTTTATAGTTTTACATTATTTTATTTTATTATTTATTTTTGTCTTGTTTTATTTATTTCAGTTTCTCACTCATTAACTATAATTTTATGTAATCACTGTTGCATTTAAAAAAAATGAATTTTGTGTAAATTGTTCATTCAATTTCTTTGTATTTACATTGTTCCAAGTTTTGCATATAATTAGGTAGTTTTGGTAGGTGGATCTGAGTAAGTCTAAGGAATTTTAGATTCTTGGACATCGGTGACCCCCACCTGACATATTCAACCCTCATGTCCTTAGTTACTAAATAATCCAGAGCAAACAAAGATCGTGTATCAGGTAAAAGATCTTAAGAGTTTCCCAGAAGCAAACAGATACATCATTATATATCCTGAGTGTCTCATACCTGACTATCAGCAGAGTGAATCATTACTGTCGCGACATGAAAAGGGTGTGTGTGTGTGTGTGTGTGTTTTCATGCCCCCAGGGACCAGTTTCTTCAAACACATTCAGATTTTCATGAGCCAGAACTGATTTCTCCACTAGACCCATACAGATCCTCAAGTGTTTCCTGTTATCCCTGATGATGTAATCACACAAACTACTACACGAGTCTCACTGTGTCTTTAAAAGGACCCCTGGGTCAATAGTGCATTGTTCATTAAGGCAAGCATCACTTACTATTGCTCATCTGTGTGATACAAGTCACACAACTCTTCTTGTTTGAATGATTCCTCAAATCATGCAGTTTGTTGAGAGGCAAAATGAGTCGAAAAGTGATTGCTGAGGAGAGACTTACGCTTTTCACCTTGTGGACCATAAAACAGCAAAAAATGCATCAACTTACAATGAAAAAGTAACCCCAGCCATTTATAGAGTCCAGAATATAAGAAAATATGGAATGCAACTAATCAACCACCTAGCAACTGCCCAGAATGTCCTACACTGTAAAAAATAAGTTGTGACAACATATGTTTTTACATTACTTAAACTCATCAAAATATGTTAAGCAATTTTCAACATTTCTTATAAGTTATACAAGATATAACTCATTTTAAGTCAGTTTAACATAATTTAAGTTGAAATTACTTACACAACCAAGCTGAAAGTTGAAATTACTTATACAGCCAAGCTGATTGTACTTAAAATTTTAAGGCAGCAAGTTTTTTTTTATTGATGTACAGTGTAGAAACCACTTAGAGAACATTAGCAACGCCCTAGCAACCACCCAAAAGCATCTCTAGCATCTCTAGCATTGTGGCAGCAACTTTAGCACAGATAAGCACCACTCACACTTTCGTCAGAAATTTAAAAATCGACACTCTAAAAAATGCTGGGTTAAAAACAACCCATGGTGCGTTGAAAATGGACAAACCCAGCGATTGGGTTGTTTAAACCCAGCGGTTGGGTTAAATGTTTGCCCAATCTGCTGGGTAGTATTATTTAACTCAACTATTGTTTAAAAATTATCAACCCAAAATATGTTGGAAATTAACATTTATTAATGTGTTTAATAAATGAACATTTATTAATAAGTTTAATGAATAATAATTAAACAATAATCATTTATTAAATTGCTTATTAATAAATGTTCACCTTTTGATTATTATTGTTGTCTATATTAATATGTGTCTGATTTCTAGTTTCCAACCTATTTTGAGTTAATTTTAAGCCAGCCATATAGTAATTTTTAAACAATAGTTGAGTTAAATAAAACTGGCCAGCAACTGGCATTTTTTAGAGTTTAGTTTACACAATACTACTTTTGTTGTTTGCTATTTAGCAAAAGTGATTTCAGTCAACTTACATTTGCTTACATTATCATTTACAACTTTTGACCATTTAACCTTTTTACAATTCACACCTCCTCAACTCATCGCCTCACCTCCTCAGAGACACATACTACAGTACATTGCTCTTTCTCCAGACGCCTATAATGACTATTCCTGATTCACAGATCTTTTATTAATGTCAGCTCAGGTTTTTGCAACAAGAGACAAGCTCACCTGAAGTAAGTAAAAACGACTCTTTTAAAAATGCCTCATAGAGAGCTTAACCAGTAGACAAACAATTATACTGCATTCCTCAGTAATAAGCCAGAGATCGCACGTCACATCATTACAAGAATATACAGGGACTGAAATTCCAGATACTAGGAAAGGGAATAATTAACTTAAAAATGCCCAGAAGTCATATAAAATAAATTCAAGGTTGAAAATAGTCATCTCCATACCTAAAACAGTCATAATCACTTTCCTCCAAACCTGAGCAATCAAGACAGATCATAAAAATATCTTAAGCTGCCGCAAAAAGACTTAATTTATTCAGTACTAGATGGATGGACAAATGCACTAATGAACAGACTGAAACTGTAATAAAATGACACAGACATGTAATTGTAGACATGTAATAAATATGTAATAGACATGTCATAAATTAGTTGGAAATACTGTCAACCTTTAGTGCTCTAAACCTGACAAAAATGTCTTATCTTACAAAATCTTATTCAGTGGATTGATGGAAGAATGGACAATTTTACAATAAAATGATATAAACAAGTAATTAAAGCAGTATCAAACTTTAAAAGGACATTGCAATATGGTATTGCAGCAGGAGCAAATAAAATAAAATAATACAATAATTTGAAAAAGTTACAATTAAAATATTTTCAAGATAAAAGATTGTGACAGTGTTTGACAGTAAAATGATTTGCTGAGATTCCTGACCTCTGCGTCTCTGGGGCCCCCATGTGGCCTGACCATTAAACTCCATCTTCATCTGATACACTGTAGTGAATAGAAACTAATGAATGCTTGCTCTGGCTTCAATCTGTGCATTTTGAGTCATTTTTGGGTGTTTAGAACTCTCTTTCAATTATCAATGAGTATTTCTTTCTACAGGTGTAGGTGAAAGACCTCCCCCTCTGTCGCAACAACAAATAAAATGAATATTTGACAGTCTTGACATTTTGCAAGCCAGAGAGTCAACACACTCCACTGAGCAAAAGTGCATTATCTATCCTTGGTGATTACACTGAATAGTCCACATTCATTGATTGTATTTTTAATACTGCTGGGAGAATTACAATTACAAATGGTGCCTATTATCTCTGTTCTCCAATAAACTTTTTTGTCATTTCTTAACTCCTAGCTTTATTAAGACCAATGCACCATAAGTTAGCAAAGCTCGAGGAGTAATGGTGGAGGAACTCTTGAAGAGGATGTAAATAAGAGACAGTGACAGCAGCCTTATGGGCTTATTGATTTTAGCTCAGCACTCTGTGCCAGGCTAATACAGGTCTGAGAGATGAGCACAGAACCGTTACAGAGCTGCCAAACAAACCAAAAGAACTATTCCAGATGGAAGAAAAATCTCAGATTAAATGAATTGTGCCACTTTTATATTCAAATCAAAATCAATGCTTTTGAAACTAATACTACATTCGCTTAGACACATTTATTTGTTAGTGAGAAGAATTTGTACCTTATGTACATTAAATATCATGCAATTGGTATTTCATGCACCATCGAGAAAAAGGATAGGAGATTAAGTTGCATGTTAGAGCCTTCAATAGAAGCGGATTCATTTAAAGTGGTGAATATGATTTTTGAGCATGAAATCAAGCACTCTTGTGTAAGACTAATTACGCTGCTTTCTAAAGGAGAGACATGGAGAATCTGTACGGAAATGCTGTACTTGCAATAGCTGAAATGTGTATTCAGTGGTTCAGTGGGCTGTAGCGTATTGAGGTGACTGTCGTTCTGGCCAAGACCTGCCCATTCAGACAGTTACAAACCATCTGACATGTATACACATATTATATGTGTGTATATATATATATATATATATATATATGTTCCTCCACCATTAAAGGTGCAATATGTAAGAATTTTGCAGTAAAATATCCAAAAACTACTAGGCCAGTGTTATATTTTGTTCACTTGAGTACTTACAACATCCCAAATGTTTGCAACTATTTGTAAATCGTGAGAAAATTGCAATTTTAACCAAGGCTCCGGGACGTGTGAGGAGTCGCCTGCCAATTGTGTCATACCCGCGTTACCCTCGGTTTCCGGTTTTATTTTGTAGAAACCATGGAAACACCAAAGGCGCTCTAATATTTACATGTTTTAATAGGCAAGGGAACAACGGTTTGTATATATTTATAGACAGAAAACGAATTATTGTTATATAGTTCAACACGTTTAGTCTTATAGTTTAAATCAAATTTTCTTGATTTTTTGCGAGTACCATGCTTTACCATGCCTCATAGAAAAACACTATTTTGTGAAGTAGCTAACATGGCATAATCAGATGCAGCTTTATTTTTAGTAACAGTAATACAGAATTTTCTCCATCATACAATACGTTTTAAAATTAATTGCATGCCACTTATCAACACAAGCAATCCAACATTTAATATGATATTCTAAAATCGATCTATCTTACTGCAGTGTGCAACAGTGTCTCACAGCAGCCACCGAGCGAACGCACAGAGTAACGTTAAAACATTTTCAACACGCTCAAATGTATCTAATATGATAAACAGAACTGTGTTACCTCATACTCATGACTGGAATAGCGGAAGCGGCGCCGGCGACTGCAGCATAATAAAAGTTCTGGTGCTCGCGGCGTGTGTTGCGCAATCGCTCCAGCGACCTCGTTCAGCTCCCACAACACTCGGTCCTGCTCTGCTTCATACTACAGTAACCTTAACAATCGCATCCATGAACATGATTTCTTCCCGAGTCCTATCCCAATTCTTTTCCACCGGCCTTTGAGGTGAAGACCACATGTCCCAAGATTCCGCGCTCAAACTTGGCGTCATCAAGCTACGCCTTTGTTTTGAATAGGTCTCTAGCGACCTCTAGTGGACAGAAAATATTACATATTGCACCTTTAAGATGATAGATGGATGGACAGATGGACGGCTCAAAAAATATACATTTCCAATCATATACTTCTGGATAGTCATGTGTCTGCCAAGCAACTGCCATTGAGATGAATAGGAATCTTAAAAGATGGTTGCAAAGTCAGCCAGATTGCATCTTGCCATTTTGAGAAAGCTCCAGCCATTTTTTGTCAGTTATATCAATCAAATGGTCCCTGAATGGCCTACATCTGTGCCACCTGAGACTGGAAACTCACCTGAACGCCTCTGTTGTTAGTTCTACTCTACACTTGTTAGTTCAGGTTCATCCTTTCAGTTTCCTTGTTTTTCTCACTTTCTTTATTCCCTGAACGAACACAGGCTATTTTTCTTGGCCCTTTCAGCATGCAGCTGGGTTATGTTAAATATGTAATTATTCCACCGTCCAAACCATCAGAATGGATTTTAAAAGGTCACTCCAGTGAGTGTGAGAGCAGCTATAAAAGCCAGGGTCAGTGCTCAGTCTGAGGGTGACTAACATAACCACCAGCATGAACACCAAAACAGTGTGGCTGGAGTCAAACAAGGGGAAGGGGGTAGACAGAGTCATCGCTTTTTACTCACTTTCCACCCATTTACTGGCTGTTAATAAAATGAATGGAATTGTGTGTTTTCAGGGGATAAGGTGAGTGAGCATGCTGTCTCTGATACTGCTAAATTGAGCCTGGTCTTAGGACCTAAAGCTGCTAACACTAATGGACGTAAAGGTTGCATAAAGCTAATTTTGAAACAAATGTGTGCAGAATGTGGATTAGGAGACCCTGTCTCATTTTGAAAACTGAGAATTTGATATAATTTTGGCACTGAATAAAGGACTTCTAACACCAAGTTCAATATGACTCAATAGGACATAAAGTACCGTATAAAATATTTTTTTGCAAGAAAACTATTAACAATGCAATTTTTTGTCATTTGTCATTTTGTCACAGTTATTTCTCCTGCACATTTGCTTGTCTGAACAGACACATGCATGTGGAAACGCACTCACTCTCAAGACTATGGCTGCATCCAAAATCACATACTTCTGTACTATATAGTATACGAAAAACAGTATGTGACAAAAGAAGTATGTCCGAATTCACAGTACTTAAAAAGAGTAGGTAAAAAGTACCCAGATGACCTACTACTTCCAGCGAGATTCTGAAGTGTGCATATGATTGACACTTTACTATCCTGTGAGGCCACGGGAGTGGATTTGTGAATGACAGTGAAGCGGCACAATTGACACTGGTAGGTCACATGATAATGACAACATGGTGAACGTACATTCATACACATTCATACAATATAGAACATACTTTTTTAGCATTCGCAAAGTAAGTACAAAGTCAAGAGAGTATGTGATTTGTGTCTCTTGCTACATTACTAACAGGAAGGACAAAAACATCCTGAGGGCATGGCGCGTACAGACAGGTACATTGATGATGCCTATATTTCAGCTGACAGAGCAAAATCAACATTTACACCATACTCTCACTTAGCAAATGTAATTAGAACTAGATCATCACAGTTATTTCATCTATACTCATTGTGATAAATTCAAGTGACTCTGAATTTGCAGTTTCCAGAGAATTAACACATTATATAGTTCAGCAGCTGTGGACTGTTAGAGCAAAACCTGACACAAAACAAACTGAAATAGCATATAATGACATTCCCATGATCCTCTGATTTAGCATTTTCACACTGAAAAACAGGAATGGGTGTCGTTTCACATTGTGGTGCTAATGGAATACCAAATTAATTAATGATCGCTAGAGCATTCACCGTCTTATTCTCAGTCAGCTCGACTCTTAAAATAGCTTCATTAGTCACTGGTAATTAGGCGAGCATATTGAATGTCTCGCTGTGTTATAATACAGAAGGGATGAAGCAGCTATATCCTCATTATATAACTACTAGTCAGGCAGTAGTGATGAGTCTCCGTCCAATCTGCGAGGCCAGAGCCTGAATATGCATGAGTATGCAAATGCCCGTATAAGGGATTTGTGATAATGAAGTGGAAGGAGCAGGAGACAGACAGGGAGGTGAAGAGACAGACAGGGAGATATAATTATTCTAGTTACTGTCATCAGTGAAGAGACTATCAGATGCTACAAATGTTGTATATTGTTAGACCAGAAAAATGCCAATCAGATGCTACAAATGTTGTGCATTGTTAAAACAGAAAACAATATGTCAATCTGAAGACATTATAAAAGATAAAGAAATAGGAAATTGGACCCATCTACCAGCTTAACCTGGTAAATTATGTACATACACTGCAGCCAGCAAAAATGTACATACAGCATGATGTAGTGTTGTTAGCATTAAATTAAATTAAACTATTTAAAATCATTTTCATTCATTGAAATAAAAGAAAATATAAATATTAGATGAAAATCATCTCAGGTTGCGTATGTAACATGGTTTCCAGAGAGGGGAATGAGATGCCGCATCATGGCGTTGACGCTATTCTGATTGGCTGAACATATGGACGTCATGACGCAATGTAGTGCGTAACCAAGTCCATAAATAGATGCCAGAAACACTTGTCGACAGATTCAACTATCTGAAGATGTTCAGTCGTAGTCAGGGCTTGGCAACAAGACGCTGCACCTTGTTCCCCTCTCAGGGAACACTACGTTGACACTATAGGAACTTAAATTACAACGTCACTGTGTGTATATATATATGTATAATTTTCCACGGACAGGGAAACAACCAACCTGAAAACCCCTGGTATTTAACACCCATCATGCCTTGGACTCAATTGTTGGATAACTAGTCGATCATCATGACCCATCCCTAGTCTTTGATGCTCTTTGGTCATTAGAAAAATGCTCACACATGTTTCTGATTGGTCCTTTGCTTTAGCTTGGAGTTAAAGGGTCGCAAAGGTTGGCCCACTTCTTTCTCCACTTGACTGAATGGCATGTCATGTACGTGTGTACACATGTGTTTCTGCCTTTGCTCTGACATAAAC
Source organism: Anabarilius grahami (assembly GCA_003731715.1). Classification (NCBI taxonomy): domain Eukaryota; kingdom Metazoa; phylum Chordata; class Actinopteri; order Cypriniformes; family Xenocyprididae; genus Anabarilius; species Anabarilius grahami. The sequence continues at coordinate 3,739,796 of RJVU01059636.1, read as the reverse complement.
ACACCCAGTCTGACCTCTTTGGCACATATGTCAGCCGAACCCTCCAAGAGACCTTCCTGTGCCGTATTCACACACAAAAATGTTCCTTGTGAAACCCATGGAAAGCCAGTAGGAATGATTATACATCTCTAGAGAGGGCCTAAATGAACTGCTGAAATCTCACAGGAGGAATAAAGAGAGAGAGGGAGAGAGAGTTAAAGAAAATAAAGAGATGGAGGACAGGGTGAAAAGAAAGAGAGAGTGAAAGAGGTAGCAGGTGAAAGACATTGTTGGCCTCTTTCCTGAAATGAGGCATTGAATTAACCATCACTTCATTAGATCCTCATCAAATTCCTCATTTCGACATCAAAGACTTCCCGCGTTCTCCACCACATCCTATCTACAATTCTCAGGACAATGAACTGCCTAAATCTGAGCAACGAGTTCCAGAGAAATGGTCATAAAAATCAATGGAGGGTCTTGGAATGCATTAGAATGTCTCTCAAAGTCATGAAGAAGTTCTGCAGAGAAACTTTCTGTCAATGGGAAGATTTGAATTAAAGTGGTCACCATTTTTACAAATCTTCAATAAGTTAGCATGAACTGCTACATTTCTTCCTCATGACTCACATAGGTGACAAACCACAAGAATGTCCTTCATCCCAAAAATAAACTCATATCTGTAACTAATTATTTGGACCATTGAGAAAATGAAAAAATAAAAATCATAATAAAAAAAATTGCGGGGAGGGGGGGGTGTCATATAGAAAGTAGAAAATATCTCTTCACCATATTTTATTTTATATGACTTGTTTTTATTATCATTGCTGGCACTTTGATTTTTTTCTTTTATTGCTTTTATATGTAAAATAAGCATGTCAATAAAAATCCAATTTAATAAGAGAGAACTGAATAAGACTGAGAGAGGATGAATAAGAGAGAATAAGAGAGAGAATACTGAATAAAACAGAGAGAAAATGAGAAGGTGAAAAGAGGCTTCCCAGGTGAGAGAGAGAGAGAACAGAAGAAAGAGATACTGTAAAGCAAGAGACAGTCAATAAGAGTGATGGATGAAGAATAAACACACTAATGCTGATCTATAGAGAAGGTCAAGAGACATGCTGAGTGTAAGAGTCACAGAAGAAAGAGCAACAGAAGAATAGCAGCCATGAATTAAAAAGAGACGGAGAGAAAGAGTAACACCAGTATAATGGTTTCACAGCTGGATGGAGGACGTAGAGGCCATGCCTTCCTGTTCGGACGAGACCCTATAACAGGACCCAGAAGAACTCAACACTAAACACCATCTGTTTCTCCTGAGCGCAGCTTTCTGCCAACTGTTTAAAATTACTTAGCTTTCCTTCATGTCGATTAAATGCACACAGCATTCCAAACTGTGGCAGGAATTTCTGCATACACAATCATGTTATTAGAAAGTGTGTTAATTGTTTTCTTCTGCAATTAGGATTAGTAAAGAGAATATATTGTCACTATTATATTCCATTTAGCTTTATCAAATTCATTCTATTCATAGTAAAAAAACAACAAAAAAAACAATTAAAGTCAGTCATCTTATGCTGGAAAGGGTTTCATTTGAAGGAAGTTGACAGACAAACAGGCAGATAGATAGTTAGTTAGTTAGAAAGTTACGATCACTGCTCTGAGACTTGGCTGAAGACCCAAATGCAGTCTTTATTAAGGGTAGTGATATGACGTTCGACACCGAAGCTTGTATAAAAAAAAACAATACATCTTGCTTGATTTGTTTTGCCATGACCACGTTGTGAGTCAGACTGTGGCGTCCGAAAGAAGTCTGGGTCTTTAACACAGGATCCAGGACAAAAACACAGGAGCCAAGACACACACACACAGTGGTAACATACGAGCAAGACTACACCAAGAATGCAAGGAAGACACAACTTGAATAAGCCAGAGCAAATGAGGTAACAGTAAACAGGTGTACTGAATGTAGCCATAATGAGTACAGGCAAAGGATCATGGGAAACGTAGTCCTTAATACAACCCGAATTCTGGAAATGTTGGGACGTTTATAAATGTGAATAAAATGAAAACTAAAAGACTTTCAAATCACATGAGCCAATATTTTAGTCACAATAGAACATAGATAACATAACAAATGTTTAAACTGATAAATTTTACAATTTTATGCACAAAATGAGCTAATTTCAAATTTGATACCTGCTACAGGTCTCAAAATACATCTCCTTTTCTTTTCAAAACAGTGTGAAGACGTCTGAGCATCGAGGTTATGAGTTTCTGGAGTTTTGGTGTTGAAATTTGGTCCCATTCTTGCCTGATCTGCTGAAGAGTTCGTGGTCGTCTTTGATGTATTTTTCTCTATAGATGAAAGATCTGAACTGCAGGCAGGCCAATTCAGCACCCAAACTCTTCTACGACAAAGCCATGCTGTTGTAATAGCTGCAGTATGTGGTTTTGCATTGTCCTGCTGAAATACACAAGGCCTTCCCTGAAATAGACGTCGTCTGGAGGGGAGCATATGTTGCTCTAAAACCTTTATATACCTTTTCAGCATTCATAGTGCCTTCCAAAACATGCAAGCTGCCCATACCGTATGCACTTATGCACCCCCATACCATCAGAGATGCTGGCTTTTGAACTGAACGCTAATAACATGCTGGAAGGTCTCCCTCCTCTTTAGCCCGGAAGACACGGCGTCCATGATTTCCAACAAGAATGTCAAATTTGGACTCGTCTGACCATAGAACACTTTCCAACTTTGAAACAGTCCATTTTAAATGAGCCTTGGCCCAAAGGACACAACGGCGCTTCTGGACCATGTTCACATATGGCTTCCTTTTTGCATGATAGAGATTAAGTTGGCATCTGCAGATGGCACGACAGATTGTGTTTACCGACAGTGGTTTCTGGAAGTATTCCTGGGCCTATTTAGTAATGTCATTGACACAATCATGCCGATGAGTGATGCAGTGTCGTCTGAGGGCCCGAAGACCATGGGCATCCAATAAAGGTCTTCGGCCTTGTCCCTTGCGCACAGAGATTTCTGCAGTTTCTCTGAATCTTTTGATGATGTTATGCACTGTTGATGATGAGATTTATTTTCATGTTCTATTGTGAATAAAATATTGGCTCATGTGATTTGAAAGTCTTTTAGTTTTCATTTTATTCAAATTTAAAAAACATCCCAACATTTACAGAATTCGGGTTGTAGTAACTCCAGCAGATGGATGGATGGATGGATGGATAGATAGGTAGATAGATAAAACCTACAAGTATCCAGTGCTGTCTGGTTCAAATGCAAATTGTTCTTACTAGCTGGATCTTTAAACAAATATTTCGAAAAGAAAACAGTTCACCAAATCCAATAGAATCAAAATCAGAACTGAAACGAGAGCTTGTGAATCAGAATCAAACTAAATCTAGAAATCTGTTCAGAATTAGATGCATTGTACTAGAGGTCAAAGTAAACGCTTTCTTTTTCATTTAAAAGAAGGAGGGAATGAGATCGGGAAATGACAAAAGCAGGATGTGAACTCAGATTGCATCACCGTGCAACAGGTCCAAACGTGCAGTAACCACCAGGCCACATATCTGACACATTATTTAGTGTGAAAGAACAAACTGTGATTTCATAGCTCACTTCTGTAACACAAATTCAATTTCATTTCCATGTAATTTATGCTACATCTCTATATCACCTTGTCAGAGGTCACTGTGTGTCTGAGTATCTGTGTGTTGAATATGTTCGAATTAGAGAGCAGCATTTTCAGATACACATCTGCACTGCATGGTTTGTAATAGAGTGTTCACACTGGAATCAAGTCTCTCACATCACTGGGTCTGACACCCTCTTCTACCCTCCAAACACCCTGCAGGGCCGACTGTCCTTAGATTCACATGGGTGTAATTGCAGACAAAATGAACCAAAAGAAGCTCTGAACACTGAACCCTGTGCCAATAGTATTGAGGGTTCTGAGAAATGGTTTTAATAAACCTCCTCACTGACTTGCTGAATTTGTTTTGGTCTGTTTGAGTGCATGATTGTGTTGCAAAAAGGCATCAAAGCAATTCTCTCATTAATGCCTTATAGATGCAGTCTAGTGTTTCCTCATCTACAATACTGGCACCCTGTGATTTAATGTCTGGGCAAAATGGGATTAGAATAGCTGACAATGCTGGCACAAACATATATGACACACACACACACACACACACACAAATAACGGTTCTACACCTCAAGGATTTGCATATCTTAATACAAGGTTCAGCTCACCTTTCTGTGCTGCCATCATGCTGAAATGTGGTTTATTATCTGAGTTGCTCCACATTAAAAGGAACAGTTCACCCCAAAAATCAAAGTCCGTCATTATTTACTTATCATATCTTTTTAAACCCATATGACTTGAATTTTTGAAGAATATTCTGTTGCTCTTTTCAATATATTCAAAGTAAATGAGATCTTAGGCTGTCAAGCTTCAAAAGGACACAAAAGCACCAATAACGTATTATAAAAGTAGCCAATATGACTCTGGATGTCTTCAGAGTAGGGGTGTTGCAATATACCAGTATTGACGATAACCGTGATATTCAAAGCATGAAATATCAATATCGTGTTAATTTAGGGTGTGACGATATACCGGTATTGACGATAACCACAATATTTAAAATGAATAGGACTCTTATGATATCATGACATGTAAATACTCCAGCGCCAGCACCTGGTTGAGCTCTCAGGTGGCAGTATTGCACCTTAACGCTGACATCTTTCAAACAAGAAGACGCAGCTCACGCAGCTATTCCGAGCGGGAGAGTGAGAGGCTCTGTCCACACCCCAAAAAAGTAAAGTAAGCTCGACAGTATGGGAGTTTTTCAGCTCCTTAGACAGCCCAATCCGCAGGATTTGCCTAGCTACAGTCAGCGCGAAGGGTGGCAACACCATCAACCTTTTTACCCACCTCCGTGTCCGTCACCCTGTGGATTATGCCATTTTACTGAGAGTAAATTGCGATTATTTTACTAGTCATGGAACGGGAAATGTTATGTTAACCTGTTAACAGCGATTTTCTGTGTTCATATATTTAAAGCTGCTGTCCGCAATTTTTCCTCTTTGTCGCCATCTCTGTTTGAAACATGCGATTGCACTCATATGCGGAACAGTTATCTGTACGTGAGTTGTAAATCGGCACAGCTCGTCAGCGCGGATGAATCTAATGCTTGCTGTCAGTCACTGCACCGGTGTGGATACTGCACTTCAGAATCACAGATTCTACGTCTTGAAAGTATGACCAATATAAGAATTTTCACTGGAAAATATAATCTGAACAAGTAAGTAACATGTTTGCCACTTTTGTTCTGACCAACTGAGGAAAAAAGCATTAGGCCTACAGTAAATCGCGCTGCCAATGATGATTAAATCTAACAATCGCTTAGCTCGGATCATGCCAAACCGTGCAAATTATTATTACTGTTATATTGTTCTCAAATTGTTATTGTTAACAACATCAGCATTGCGTGACTGTGTATTTAGTGTGTATTAGCGTTACCTGTAGATTTCAATTTCTGTAGTCACTCCACAGTCCAAAGTCTTTTGCTTTTTGTCTACGGGTGAATCTTCAGTTGTCACTGATGATTGTCATTTGGATCTTTCTGGATTACAATCCGCCATCAAAATGATAAGTTTAATTATTTCAGCTGCTGTGAGAAAAGGCTATAAATGTGCCGCTACCGGCAGCATCCTCACATGATATAACTGACTAGCCTCTCGACGGGACTCCTTCCTTTGTTTACGGACATGATGTAATGACGCACAGACGAACTGCTGCGTGCTCGAATTTCCCGCGGAAATCCGCCATGTCGCTCTTAATATAAAACATTATTACAAGCTTACTGTTGTGAATCGAGACAAGATAATTAGATAGTTTTGAACACTGGCTGGTTATGTACTTGTTCAAAAGTTGATTTTGGATAATTTTTAACCAAAAAAAGTTGCGGACTGCAGCTTTAAATAAAGGGTGATTCTTTTAATAAGTAGCCTGCCGCGTTTTCTTTACTCGTGTTATTCAGCGTGATGTAGCTATGCATGCAGTATGCCCTCAAAAATCAAGATACATGGGCATTTTTTGCCCCGAGAATTTTTTTTGTCATTATATCATATTATAAGATGTAGTTGTTTTACAATATCACACGAGCAAAAGTGCAGCTTTCCCCAAATCAGCACAAATGCAATGTTCCTTTAACTTGTTAAATAAACAATGTGAGTTACATTTTAGACACAGTACTGTTAATATTGTTTTTTTTTCTTATTTCGCCAACGAAAATTTCAAAATTATGAACAGCAGAACAAAGCCCCCCTGCAACAGACAGAAATGTTTCTGTTATAGCTACTGACTGAATCCACGTTTAGAACGAATGAATCCGAGCTTCGTTCCTGAATGAATCAGTCATTTGAACAAATCGTTTGACTCACTCAATCATTAAGACAGTGACTTGCTGCCACCTACTGGCAGTTTAGTTTAGTTTCATATTTAAGGGACATTTTAATTAAAAAGTTAAAATTAGAAAAATTTATTTAAATATTTAAATATTGAATTAAATTTTTGTAGACAAATTGTAAATGGTGTGTAAATATATTAATGCCACTTCTCATTCTGTGTCCCCTCTGTATTGCAAAGATGGATTTTGTTGATAATGATTTAATTTGATTGGTAACAGCCATAATGTATAGGCTACTATGCTAGTATTAATTTTTATTTCTTCAGGTCTTAAAAAGCCTTAAATTTGACTTTTAAAAAATGTGCAGCAACCCTGAAAGAGAAAAACTAAATAAACAAAGTAAAAATTATTTAGACTGATAAATTTCCCCCCCAAGGATTCTATAAATATCGCGATATATCGATATCGTGATATTTTTTGGCCACAATAACCGTGGTGTGAAAAATCTAATATCGTGACAGCCCTTCTTCAGAGATCAAATTATAGCTTTGTGTGCATGAGGAGCAGATTGAAATTAAGCCATTTAATTGTTTTATTGATTAAATGTATTGCTAATCTTCCCTTCCAGTGAGCTGTTAACGCCTGCGACCAAATCAGTGAGTTGAATTTGAGAACCGAGATCAGTACGATTTGTGAAAAAAATATTTAGACTTGTTTTGTGAATTGGATCAAAAGAATCATTGAAAATATCTGATTTAAAAGAATGATTTGTTCATGAATAACTTAAAGGGATAGTTCACCCAAAAATGAAAATATCCCATGATTTACTCACCCTCAAGCCATCCTAGGTGTATATGACTTTCAGGTGTATATTCTTTCAGACTAACACAATCAGAGATATATTTAAATATCCTTAGTCCTCCAAGGTTTATAATGGTTGTGAATGGGGGGACATGTTTTAAAACCAAAAAAAGAAAAAGAAAAAATACATCCATCCATAATCAAAGTAATCTATACGGCTCCAGAGGGTTAATATAGGTCTTTTGATGCAAAGGGATGTGTTTTTGTAAGAAAAATATCCATATTTAAAACTTTATAAATTCAAATAACTAGCTTCCGGCAGACGACTGTTCAAATAGTGTAAATCATACACTTGTACTCTACTCTATAGATTATAAATAAAAATCCATTTAAATCCATAAAACCATTTAATTCACGAGCACTTAAGGATTCAGAGTTGAAAAGAATTTAAATTGTATGGCCCCATATGCGAAAAAATTAATTATTTTATTATACAACCTAGAGTCGGGAGGGTGTATGTGCACTAGGTAGTTTGGTGATTTGTAGGACAGGAAAAAAGAACAGAATAAACATATATAAACAATATAACCCCTAAATAGTTTGTGAGTCTTCTAGCTGAGTAGAGATTATGTAGATGGAATCAATCATATTAAGGTCACTCAGAAAGAGAAAATGAATTGTCTCAATAATAAATTACATACCCAAGCAGAAAAAGATGCTTGTCTGTTGTTGAAACATTACAAATTGACAAATTAGTCTTTCCAAAAAGCTGACTGACCATTTATTTATACTAATTCATTTCCTCTCTGTGTGAGAAAGACGTGCTTGCACTGATCAAACACAAGATGCCATGTGGTCTGAAACTCTCCACCAGTGTCAATGGAAAAACTGGGCAGGCATGCACCAGATCTTTGTGAAGACTTTTTCTCATGGCATTTTCTGAATAAAATTCAGACAGACTGAGTGTAACTCCCTTGTAAAGTGGATTTGGGGTAGGGAACTGTGCTGAATGCAACTAATAAATCTAGCGGTTAGACCTCCGTGGCTAGTTTTGGTTCCCCAGAGGAATGTGTAAAAATCCGACCCACCCTGCTGGCTGCCTTTCTCCATATTTATTTAACAGCTGAGTGTCTGTGCATCTACATGTCTGCAAGAGAGAAACTACAAGAGCTTTCTATCAGTCTTAGCAGCCCAAAGTGCTTTCTAAAAGAAGTACTGATAAACATACTGAGTGTCCCCAACTCTTTGTTTATGATGGTGACATAATATACTTGGGTAAATTATAAAATTATTTATACTTGGGTAATATATATATATATGTAAGAAATAAGGTATGAGAGGCTGTGCTGTATTGTGAATAAGTCACAGCTGAAGGGCGCTGTTAGGCACGGCGCGAAGCGGAGACTTATTCACGATACAGCACTAGCCTCGAGTACCTTACTGCTTTTATAGAACGGTTACCACACAATACAAATATTAAAGCCAAAAATATGTATCAATGCATCTTTCATGAAGTAAACTTTCACTGAAAGCCTTCCTTCCGCCGGAAAAAATAGTCCCTGACCCTGACCATAAACAGCAACAGAAGTTACATTATTACGCCATCAGATGGTGCCAAAGACTGTCTTTATGAGTGTGTCAGTCAGTAGCAAAGACTTTTACATTGAAAAGACTGAATTGTTGTGAACACGGAACAAGACGCAACTGACAAATGCTTTGACTAGCGCTGTCAGTCACGGGAAAACCCCTTAACTGTTAAAAGGACAAGATAATACATTGGACATTTAATGTAGTAAACTATAACATATTATACCCAAAAATTCTTCATACAGTGAATTACCAGTAAAATTGATCAAAAATTTGGGACCAAAAATTATTCAGACACTTTGACCTGACCATGTTTTGCTTAAGTGCTATTTGACATAATTAAGATAAATTTTTCTGACACAGTTTAACTCTGAGATCTTGTCATATTTTATTACCATTTTTTTTTAAACTACAGTGAATAAACTGTATTAATGAATGAAATGTTCAAGGTGTCTGAATAAATTTTGGTTTGACTATATATAAATATGTATATAATATATCTATGTGAATTTATAGAAAATAGCCTGTACATATATACACAGATACAAATTTATGTAAACAGAATATGCTTTTATCTAAAGTGACTTAAATTGCACTCAAGTTTTATATATTTCTATCAGTCCTTGCATGAAACTCATTACCTTGACATTGCTAGCACCCTGCTCTGCAGTTTGAGCTACAGGATTGATGTGATTTAGATTGATATAATTAATGTATAAATAGTAAATAACAGAATTTTGGTCAAAGATTCACACCTGTATCAGAGAACCCCTGAAACACACATATGTTTCTCTTCCCATTCCATTATTTTGGCCTGTCATCTCATCTCCTCAGCTGTCAGAACAGTCTGGATGGCTGCAGCGACCTGACATCTTACAGAGGAGTGAAATACAGATGGGTACAGAGTGACATATTCATGAAGGCTTGAAAGCGTAATGTTTGATTGTGTGTGTGCTGCTTTTATCTCACAAGTGGCTTGTGTTTGGAGAAATAGGTGCCATCTGCTACACCAAGCCAGTCTGGAGTCTTGTCTCTCAGGTCCTGTTACAGGTACCCTCTGAATAATACATGGTATACTGGTACATGGTACACTGGTACTTTCTGCCATAATTTTTGTATGCCACACAGTTTGTGGGTGTTAATGTGTTAATGTACTACAACTAAACCAAATCACACCGAATCACTTTGTTTTTAAGGAGTGACCTATGGAAGCCTATGAAGTTGCTTTATATCTTCCAGTGTGACTTTATATCTTACAATTTGACTTTATCTCTTGCAATGTGACTATGTGATTTTGTAATTGCAACTTTGTATTTCACAATGTGACTTTGTATTTCACACTTGCAACTTTGTTACTCGTGATTGCAACCATTTTACAATGTGACTTTATATCTTGCGATTTCAACTTTATTTTTTGTATCTCAGAATCAGAATCAGAATCAGAATGTGCTTTATTCGCCAAGTGTGCACAAACACACAAGGAATTTGTTGTGGTTTTTACAGAAGCTCTTGGTACACACATACATATGACATGAGAACAGAAACATTTAACTAAGTAAACTAAGAAAATAATAAATAAGTAAAATAAAATAAATAATAATACTAATATGGTATACATCTGGAACAGAANGATCCCAGGGATTGCACATACTCAGATACAAATGTATAGTATAATGCAATGTAAGTCGCTTTGGATAAAAGCGTCTGCCAAATGCATAAATGTAAATGTAAATATAACCTCGCAATTGCAAGAGAAAAAGTCAGAATTGTGATATAAACTAGCAATTCTGAGAAAAGAAGTCGGAAATGTGAGATATAATCTCGCAATATCGAGAAAAGAAGTCAGAATTCTGAGATATAAACTCACAATATCGAGAAAAGAAGTCAGAATTCTGAGATATAAACTCGCAATTCTAAGAAAAGAAGTCGTAAATGTGAGATATAAACTCGCAATATCGAGAAAAGAAGTCGGCAATGTGAGATATAAACTCGCAATTGTAAGAAAAGAAGTCGGCAATGTGAGATATAAACTCGCAATTGTAAGAAAAGAAGCCGGCAATGTGAGATACAAACTAGGAATTGTGAGATACAAACTAGCAATTGCAAGAAAAGAAGTCAGAATTGTGAGATATAAACTCACAATATCGAGAAAAGAAGTCAGAATT
>RJVU01059636.1:3708021-3727159 GCA_003731715.1 Anabarilius grahami | reverse complement strand
AGCCGAGTTCGAAAAATCCTTATTTGTCCGGGAGAGCAGAAGGAGTTCGTCCGTTTTGTTGGTCAGAGAACGGAGATTCGCCAGATGGATGCTGGGGAGCGCCGTTCTTAATCCGCGCTGTCTGAGCTTCACGAGAGCGCCGGCGCGCTTCCCCGTCTGCGCGCCCTCCTGAAGCGTCTTAACAGCGCTGCCGCTCCGCCGACTACAACCTTCAACAAAACGTCTGAATAATCAAAATCCGGTAAAAGATTTTGTGGTGTGTACTGCCGAATGTTCAGCAGTTCATCCCTGGTAAAACTGATGGTGTTTGAAAAACAAAAAACAGGAAAAACGAACAAAAACAGAACAAACACTGAAGAGCTATGCACTGAGGCTGCCATGCGCGGCGCCATCTTGCATTTGATGTGAGATATAAACTCGCAATTGTAAGAAAAGAAGTCGGAAATGTGAGATATAAATTCGCAATATCGAGAAAAGAAGTCAGAATTCAGAAATATAAACTAGCAATTGCAAGAAAAGAAGTCGGCAATGTGAGATATAAACTCGCAATTGTGAGAAAAGAAGTCAGAAATGTGAGATATAAACTCGCAATTGTAAGAAAAGAAGTCGGCAATGTGAGATATAAACTCGCAATTGTAAGAAAAGTAGTCGGAAATGTGAGATATAAACTCGCAATTGTAAGAAAAGAAGTCGGCAATGTGAGATATAAACTCGCAATATCGAGAAAAGAAGTCAGAATTCTGAGATATAAACTAGCAATTGCAAGAAAAGAAGTCAGAATTGTGAGATATAAACTAGCAATTCTGAGAAAAGAAGTCGGAAATGTGAGAGATAATCTCGCAATATCGAGAAAAGAAGTCAGAATTCTGAGATATAAACTCACAATATTGAGAAAAGAAGTCAGAATTCTGAGATATAAACTAGCAATTGCAAGAAAAGAAGTCAGAATTGTGAGATATAAACTCGCAATTGTAAGAAAAGAAGTCGGAAATGTGAGATATAAACTCGCAATTTTAAGAAAAGAAGTCGACAATGTGAGATAAAAAATCGCAATTGTAAGAAAAGAAGTCGGAAATGTGAGATATAAACTCGCAATTGTAAGAAAAGAAGTCGAAATTGTGAGATATAAACTCGCAATTGTGAGAAAAAAATTCTGAATTGTGAGATAAACTAGCAATTGCAAGAAAAAGTCAGAATTGTGAGATATAAACTCGCAATTGCTAGAAAAAATCAGAATTGTGAGATATAAACTCGCAATTGTGACAAAAAAAAATCAGAATTGTGAGAGATAAACTAGTAATTGTGAGAAAAAAATTCAGAATTGTGAGAGATAAACTCGCAATTGTAAGAAAAGAAGCCGGCAATGTGAGATATAAACTCGCAATTGTAAGAAAAGAAGTCGGCAATGTGAGATATAAACTCGCAATTGTGAGAAAAGAAGTCGGAATTGTGAGATATAAACTCGCAATTGTGAGAAAAAAATTCAGAATTGTGAGATAAACTAGCAATTGCTAGAAAAAGTCAGAATTGTGAGATATAAACTCGCAATTGCTAGAAAACATCAGAATTGTGAGAGATAAACTAGTAATTTTGAGAAAAAAATTCAGAATTGTGAGAGATAAACTCGCAATTGCTAGAAAAAGTCAGAATTGTGAGAGATAAACTAGTAATTGCGAGAAAAAAATCTGAATTGTGAGTTTATATCTTGCAATCCTGACGTTATTTCTTGCAATTGCAAGTTTATATACTGCAATTCTGACTTTATAACTCGCAAATGCACATATATATTTCGCAATTCTGGGATTATAACTTGCAAATGGGAGTTTATATCTTACAATTCTGAGGAAAAAAAGTCCGAAATGTGAGCTGTATACTCCCAATTGTAAGAAAAAAAGTCGCAATTATCTTTTTTTTTTTGTATTCTGTGGCGGAAACAAGCTTCCATAGGGTTTTTTGTCATAACTAGAAACCAGAATATAATTAGGGCTGGGTTTGACTGATGTAACCACCTAGCAACCACCTAGAGCACCCTAGCAACCATATAACGATTTAAAAACACTCAACACCTTAGCAACAGCATAGCAACACCCTGGCAACCACTCTAAAATTACAGCAGTGAGTTTAGTTTGCAGTGTAATCTGTTCGCAGCTTCATTGATTTGTGCATTTGTTCAGCACATGGGTCTCAATGTGTGTGTGAGCGTGTGAGCATGTGCTTATTAACACTCCCCTCAAGCCTCAGTTTTATAAGAATGTTTAGTCTGTCGTTAATTCTGTAGAATTCAAGGGAAATTTCTGTGGTCGGGGAAGTAAAACTAAACTTCTCACCGTGAGAAGTGTCTCGGCATGTCAGCAAAAAAGGAGTGAGAAATAGAAACCTCTCATTCACTGTTTCACTTAAAATGTGATTCATACCTTCCTGACCAGAGAAATGAGAAGAGAGAAACAGAAATTAACTGCCTGAGACAATGCTCATGATTTGCATCAAGAGCCGTAGAGGTTGCTGTGCTAGTGTTATTCTAGATGGGGGAACTTAAGAGCTCTTGCAAGCAGAGCAGTAAATCTGCACAAAAACAGCTGCTAGTGCTGTCTGGGGAGTACAATTATTTCACACAGAGGAAATCCTTCTGTTCTTTCACATATAAACCAACAAGTATCTCCTCCAAAGCTTTTCTGAGTTCTTTCTTTTTTTTCTCTTATGTTCTTAAAGGGATAGTTCACACAAAAATGAAAATTGTGTCATTAATTACTCACCATCATGCTATTCCAAACCTGTAAGACTTTTGTTCATCTTCAGAAACACAAATGAAGATCTTTTTGAAATGAAAATGAAAATCTGAGAGCTTTCTGTCCCTCCATAGACACCTACGCAACTAACACTTTGACGCTCCAAAAAGTTAATAAAGAGATCGTAAAACTAATCTATATAAATTGAGTGATGTATTCCAAATTTTCTGAAGAGACTTGATTGCTTTATATGATGAACAGTTTGAATTTAGGCTTTTATTCATATATAAACATTGATCAGCAAACAGAAACAGAAGCTCAACGAACCTGCTTGATGAGCGAGAACAAACCTCTTCCGGAAGCTCAAACATGCTGCAAAACACGAGAATGAACCTCACTGATTCTCACACACATCAAGCAAACAAGCTTGAGATTCAGTTTACCATAACTGATGCGTGTAAGATGATATTTTGAAGAATGTCCATGCTGCTATTTTCCATACAATGAAAACATATAGAAACCAGGGGCTGTCAAGCTTCAAAAAAGCACCACAGTGTTCCCCATATGGCTTATGCACTTCTGTTACGTTCAGTTGCACGTGTTGTTACTGTTAACTAAAACTACTTTATTAACTATTTAACTCTTAAACTATTACTTTCTATAACTTTTTAACTATAACTATGTAACAATGACTGACTTAGTTTAGTATTTGAATCCATGTGCTGTGTTTTATTCAGCACAGCAGTACAAACAAAGTTAGATTCTGGGCAATTAGCGTGGTCAACAAACAAGGTCGATAACAATAGCGGCAGTCCAGACAGCAAACAAATCCAAATCAATAATCCAAAAGTCGTGGTCATAAACAGGCAGAGAGACATTCACGTGGCAAACAAACAGAGTGATAAACGCTTGGTGGAGACAGGGTAAACTGGCAATACTTCGCAACATGATGTGCAAACAACATGGCTTATAACCGGTAGGGACAGGAAGTGATGCGAAAAGAACCGGCAGTGTTCAGTATTCGGCTCCCTCTGGTGGTCGGAGGAATGGATGGCAGATGCAGATGTTACAAACTATTAAACTTTACTATTAACTATTAAATTGTTTCATTGATTGAAATAAAGCAGAAAAAATAAAATATAAATATTAAATGGCAACTAACCAAAATAAAAGAAGTTGAAGCTGAAGCAATAGTTCTAGATCTAATTCAAAATATTAAATAGTAGGGCTGGGTATTGACACAATTTTCACGATTCGATTCGATTCCTATTCACATGCTTTCGATTCGATTCGATTACGATTTGGATTCGATTCAATATCGATTATTTTGGATATAGTATTTCAGTTACAGTACATGGCAAATTTTCTTGAGGGAAAAAATCTCTCAACTAATGCTGTAAACTCACATGTAAGTCAGTTGGTACTACTATAATAATACTGAAGGTTAAATTAACACAAATTACACTCAATGTTTTTATTATAAATAAAGTTTAGAATTGCATAATCATATTTCTACTCCAATTCATTTTTTTTAAATATAAACATTTAAATCGTGGCTGTCATAACTGATTTATTCAAACATGCATTAAATATTGAAGAACATTAAAAATTATAATGAATATGTAACTGTGCATAGCTATATTTATCAGAATGTTGCTTCCTAGAGTACACTTTTCTAGCTGACTAATGAGTTTATGGTCACTGAATATGTTTTTCTGAGGTAAATGTGACGTTATGTGACATTATTTACAAGCTGTTTTATTGACATCTTTCCGAGGTTGAAACACTGATTTAGCTATTTCACGAGACATGCTACAGATTTCGGTAAGTTGTACTGTATCTTTGAACATACCTTCAGATGTTTGGTATTAAAGCGGAGGAGAGGATGCTCACATGCGCTACGTGCTGCTGCTTCTCTTTAACTGAGGCGCTACAGCGATCTGTCACGTCACATCAAACAGTGCCAAAACGGTATTTATTTTTTGAATCTCATAATAAGATGGCCTCATTTGAAATCTGAGACTTTGCTTCACATCAAAAGTGACAAAGCACAAAGATTATTGCGATTTATTGGTAGGCTTGGGTATCGAGTATCGAGTATCGATTGGAACCGGGACTAGCTTTTCGATTTTCCCGGAATCGTTCAAAAGTTTAAATTTCGATTCCTAGTTTCGATTCACAGTTCGCCGACTGGAAGAAGAAACCGCTGAACACCAACGAAGAAGCGTCCATCGGAAGTGTTGGCATAACCGAGCGAGTCGAACATGGATAGCGTGCGTCGGCGGTCCAAAGTGTTGCTTCACTTTTTTTAAACAGAACGAAATCTCGCCAAAATGCAACATTTGCGGCAAGATTGTTTCGTGCATAGGAGTGTGCACGTCGAACATGATAAAGCACCTCCGAGTTCATGACTTCGGTAAAGTTGGTTTTATATTCGCACATTCGGGCATCCGTATTCAATAGCTTTGTTAATCACACTACATTGGACATTCAGTGGACATTCACAAGTAAATATGCCATTAAAACAATACTTGCCTATTTTGATCGACTGTGAAAAATGTTGTAAGTTGACAATCGTTGGTTGTCAATATCATGTCGCTGCTTAAAATTCGCAAACATTAATTTATTGCACATTTATTGGAAAGTCTGAATTTATCAGAAGTCCGAATGTGCGAATATAAAACCAACTTTACCGAAGTGAGTTCATGGAGTAGAAATAAATGTGTGCACAGCAGGAGATACTATCTGTCCAGAACGCTCACGCATCCTGCCTGAGAAGGCAGATATGATCATTTTCCTAAACAAGAACTGTTTCTGATTTTATACTGTACCTGCTGCTAATCTGGACTGGGTTTTACAAGTTGTTTCTTATTGTTTATTTGCTATTCTGCACCAGGTTAGCCCATCAGTGGGAGCACGGTAACATGTTCAAGTACCTGCAGCATCGTACACTCATGTGTAAATGTGTTTTCATGGTTTTCAAAAATAAAGCTCTCTTGAGGAAAGTGTACCCCTGTGAAAATATGTTCATAATTTATAATATTTATATTCAAGTTCATAGATTTGATATTTAAATTGTAGTTGAAAACAGCCCTGTGAGAAATTCATAGTAAAGTTCATAAAAAGTAAAAATTTCATAGAATTAAAATTGATGGAGAAGGTCAGACTATTTCCTTCCAGAAAGACCGTTGGTTAGCTAGCTCATTTAAAATATCCTAAACTTTTTTTGACCCTGCCTCTTAAAAGAATCGGAATCGAGAATCGTTAGGAATCGGAATCGGAATCGTTCAAATTCAAACGATACCCAACCCTATTTATTGGATGGGAGGTGCTACATATTCTGCTCATTCATCAACTGAAAACAGACTAGACTAATCG
This sequence comes from Anabarilius grahami, assembly GCA_003731715.1. Lineage (NCBI taxonomy): Eukaryota > Metazoa > Chordata > Actinopteri > Cypriniformes > Xenocyprididae > Anabarilius > Anabarilius grahami. Next base: position 3,721,055 of record RJVU01059636.1, on the reverse strand, counting down.
ATTCTTGGGATTTAAGAATCGATATCGGTTCGTAAAAATGAAATCGATTAAAAACGAGAAATACATTTTTTTTACCCAGCCCTATTAAATAGTTGTAGATAGTATTCAAATAATATACAAAAACTCTTGTGCAAAAGAGATTTTTAATCCTCTTTTGTTGCATGAAAAAGAGCAGCATGAACATTCTTCAAAATATCTCATTTTGTGTTCCACAAGAGAAAGAAAATCATGCGGAGATTAGTAAATGATGCTCAAATTTTCATTTTTGGGTAACTATAACTTTAAATGTACTAAAGTTCTCTTCCATTTTCTTCTCCTCCCTTTTCTTCCCTTTCTGCTTGTTTTTTCCCTCCTCTTTTTCTGTTTCTCCCTGATTCCCCAGCTCCTCGCATCTGTCCTCCCATTCCCTCCATCTCATTAACACCAACATGATATACAGGGACAATCTCAGCAACTTATCAAAGCAAATAACACTTCATAAAATATTGCCACTTTACATAATTTAGAGGCCAAGAGGACTGGAAAAAAACAGCTAGGAACAAACAATTATGGAAAACAAGAAGCAAGAAAAACTGATAAATGTGAATAACAGTAAGGTTTTTTGTGGTTGTTATTTTGGAGATCCGGTTTCTTGTGATAGTCGGAGGTCATGTGTGAAAGGTGAAAGGTTAGATTTGATCTGTGGGCCGGTTTATCCCCTGCTGGGGGTGATATTGACACAACAAGTGTCTGGATTCTCAAAGAGAACATAGTGTCCTCCCCACGCACTCACTGGAGGCTTATCTCCATGAATAAGTGGATAATGTTGGTGCCCATGCTGTGAAAATGTTTCTAACACGGAATGATCCCACACTGTAGAGCCAATCAGACACCACTCTCAGACGGGTTTATCACCTCTAACACACTTTAGGCTACACAACCTCACATTACACCATCATTTTATTTTCTGGCCCTGCTCTACTCTCTTTGCTAATCAGTGTATTTGTCTTTGTCAATCATTGTTTATTCATTTTCAGATGGTGAATGTCAAGTGCTATAAAGTAACAACATTTTTCACTTTTTCTTAATGCAGGGCTGCCAGACCTTTCCAACCCGATGAGCTGCACCAGATTGTCAAGGATCCGCTTATATGAAAACGTCCATAGTATTTTTACTTTGTTACTGTACTTAAGTACATTTTTCAAATATCTGTACTTTATCTGAGTACTTTTATTTTGAGAAACTTTCACTTTTACTTCACTACATTCCAAAGCATAATATCGTACTTTGTACTACATTTCATAAAAACATGTCCTCGTTATTTTGAACTGAAATCATCACTTGCTCAGAGACAAGGTAGCGGTGTCCGATTCATGAACGAGCTGATTCTTTTCAATTAACCTGTTAAATTGGTTCTGAATGACTCATTCGTGAATTGGACCGATCCGACTGCATCTGTTCTCAGGTCAACAACTCACTGATTCAAATGATCCAGTCAGAGCAAGTCTCTGTCAACAATTCACTGAATTCACAAGTCTGACTCAAAATGAGTGGGAGAATGGGAGATCCTCAAGAGCTTGATGGCACGAAAAGTAAGTTATTGCCAAATTTTAGGATTTATTATTGTAAATGAAAATCATATTTAGGTCACGACTGTCAGTCATTTGTGAACTAAATCTGCTGTAAAAGGGCGAGCTGTTTAAGCCTACTGTATGTCCTCATTTGACACTCATGTCATTGACCCAGTTATGTTTCATCTAGTCTCAGATTTGTATCAAAATAATTTCACATTATTTATTTTATTTTAGCTACCACTTTAATACAATATTGTAGCTGATTCAAGCAAAGGTGAAAGCATGAGGTTGTTTCTTTGATTTAATTAAAGCTGCAGTCCGTAAGTTTTGTCTTTGTCGCCATCTCTGTTTGAAACCTGCAATTGCAGTTATTTGCGGAATTATCATCTTTACGTGGGTTGTGCATCGGCACGGCTCCTCAGTGCGGATGAATCTAAAGTTTTTAGGAGAATGTGTGGCTGTCATCACCACACCGGTGGATACTGTACAGGTACTTCGGAATCACACATTACCGACAGTCTTGGAAGTATGACCAAAATAAGAATTTTCATCTGAGAATGTTATCTGAACAAGCAAGTAACAAATCTGCCGCTTTTGTTCTGACCAACGGAGAAAAAAAAGCATTACAATAAATCGCGCTGCCAATGGTGATTAAATCTAATGATCACTTAGCTCATATCACAACGAACTATGCAAATTATTATTGTTATACTTTGTTCTCAGATTGTTAATGTGAACAACATCAGCATTGCGTGATGACGCGTATTTAGTCTGTACTAGCGTTACCTGTAGATTTCAATTTCTGTACAGTCTAATCTCTAATTGTCCATTTGCCATACCATACAATCCGTCATCAAAATGTTTAATTATTCCAGCTGTTGTGAGAAAAGGCTATAAACGATCCGCCGCCTGCAGCATCCTTACTTGATACAGCCTACACGTCTGTTTTCTCTTTATGTAAACAGACGTGACGTAATGACGCAAAGGCGAACGGCGGCATACTCAAATTTCCCACGGAAACCTACCAGTACCACCCGAATTAGAAAACATTATTACAAGCTTACCGTTGTGAATCGGCTAAGGTAAGGAGATAGTTTTGAACACTGGCTGGTTATTTACTTGCTAAAAAGTTGATTTTAGATCATTTTTCACCAAAAAAAGTTACAGACAGCAGCTTTAAATATTAAATATATTAAAATAAGTGAAGCATATTTAGATATAAATTTTAAAATATATAGAATATTCTTTAAAAAAAAATACTATATATTTTACATATCAGTTCATAGACCATCTGTAGTACCTTCATGGACCACCAGTTGGAAACCCCTGCTGTTAAGTATAGAAGGGACGAGGAAAAGTGTCATCAACTTTAGGTTGCCATCTGTAATATAGCAACTTGTGCAAAGTTCCCAGTGTGGGCAAAACTATAAAGTGGAGAGACTTCATAAAAATCTGCTGTCGGCACCTTTTACTCTGTGATCGCTGGAGATTTGAACGCCCCCTTCCCCTAAAATTTCATGGCAAACTGTATGTGATATATTAGCTGTCCTTGGATGGAGGCAGTGATGGAAGGAGGGGTGTTTAGACAGTACAGCATGTTTGGAGTTCTCTCCCCAATTCCGTTTGGAAAACCTGATACCGTTCAGTACTGTAGCTTCATCAGCATTTAAATATGGGTGGCATCCCACAGCATGACCCTGGAGATTCAGGTCAATAGTTGTGTATAAGTCCGGGACTTTCTAAGTTGCTGTCATGCCTGCACTAATCCACCTAGAAACCCAACTTAGATGAAAATGTTATTGCTCAGATGTTACGCTATCTATCTATCTATCTGCATCGACTGTATATTATTGTAAATACTGAATATTATTGTAATTAACTCCACTCCAGTATGTGTTAGCTCTTTAGTCACCTTAGTGTTTCTAATGCTAAAATTTAATTATTGTTGTAATTTAATGGATTCAAAGATAGATCGCACACAAGTTCAATCAAAAGCAAGTCTTTCGGAACAACTAGAAATGATTTGGAAGTCAGTGACAACAGAGACTGTGGAAAGTACATAAAAAGAAGTCTAGTAAGAATGAAAGCTGTTCTCAAGGCCAAAGGAGGCCATACATAAAAATAAATAAATTATATATATATATATACATATATTGGTTATTATGTGTGAATAAAGACTATTTAGTTGTTTCAGTTTGTTGTTTGTTGTTCAGTTTAGTTGTTTCAATTTGCCTAATAAATGACAATACAATTTCAAACTAATAAATTTGTTAAGCACTGTATACACACACACACACACACACACACAAAATCTTGCTCAATCTTGGAATTTACTAAATTCATATTGAAATATCTCAAATTTGATTGCAGTTTCTGTCATTTTTTAATTCTCTTTTGGAAACTCCAGAGGAGACACATGTGAGATTAGTGGGAGAAAATCTAAAAAAACAAGATTGAAGCAAAGTCCCCATTTAACTAAAGAAAACTTCCCCATTTACTTCCCATTAAAGTTTTTCTGTCTGTGCTATTCTATAGTTCTGAATGTTGTCTTCTCCCTGTAGCTACCCTTTGATATTTCTGTTCCTTTTGCTGCCTCAATCCCTCTCTCGTCTCTCTCAATCCCTCCTTCTGTCCTAATCAGCACTTGTGTTTGACATGCATTGACTACAGTAGAGAACGCACATACACACTTGCATGTGCTGAGCTAATGCCACTCGGAGGGATTTGTCAGGTCTGGCAGTTCTCCACTGTGTCGAATCTCACGTGGTATGTCAACTGCCCTGTCACCATGGAGATTCAGCATTTTCTGCCCTGTCATCCAGGGATGTGTGTCTGTACCTGAGCTTGCATTTCTCCCTCACACACATACACATGCAGCCATCCATTCCTCTAGGACCTCTCTCTCACTCTCTATTTTACTCTGTGTATTGGGTTTAACTGATGAGCCAGAAAATTAAACCCAGTCCTCAAGTATTTCGAGTCCAGAGTCACTTCAAAGCCTTGCTGAGGAGAGCATCATATGGCATGCGTGACATCTGCATCCAATTAGAGATTTACATGAACAGGATCCTCAAACCCTTCAGCGTATCTGTCATGACCAATCAGCCAATCACAAACCACCTTCTTAAAATAGATTTAGAAGACATTTGGATTAGTCAAAAGCATGTTGGACTCTCTTTGATGAGTTGATTGATGTAAACTGTCTTTGATTTCTTATAAAATAAGCTTGAAAAGCACTATTAATAAGGAATGCAGAGGACCTAAAATGCCCCTTTTACAAGATGTAATATAAGTCTCTGGCGTCCCCAGAATGTGTCTGTGAAGTTTCAGCACAAAATACCCCACAGATCATTTATTACAGCTTGTCAAATTTGCCCCTATTTGGGTGTGAGCAAAAACACAGCGTTTTTGTGTGTCCCTTTAAATGCAAATGAGCTGCTGCTCCCAGCCTACTTTCCAAAAGAAGGGCGGAGCTTTAACAGCTCACGCTTTGGTTGCTCAACAACAACAAAGCTGGAGAATCTCACACAGCCAAAATGACGATTGTCAGTAAAGGTGTTCAGCTTTACATTGTTCAAACCGGAGTCGGACACTGATGGAGAGACTCAGGAAGAAGTTACAACTTTTAGAATGCAACTGGACGTTTCTGAATGGTTAGTGGATAAATTTATGTAGTTGCTCTGGAGTTGATTCAACTCATCAACTAGCATGTGCCATCATGTTAATCTTTTGTGCAAATCCAGCGTTCATTTTTGAAGCAGTCTGGTGTAAAATGACGGCATGGCAACAAAACTCTTCTACAACTCTTCTCTAAAGCAGCCCAACATGGCCTCGCCCCCTTTGTTGCGTGTTCTTGGGGGCAGGGTTTATGTAAATTTTAGGGTTAGTGATGTAACTAACCTGGGAAGAAGCTTGTTGTAGTCTCTACCAGCTATTTTTTGTAGTCCTTAAACAGTGAATTCTTGAAAAAATATATATCTCCCTTTGCATTGAACTTTGAGCATCATTACTTTGCAGATGTTGTTCATGCTCTAACAGCAACACACTAACTAAAGTTAAAAAGGTGAAATCATAATCAACCACCCCTTTAATGAGAGGATTCGCAAGTGTGCAGAACCAAGCACTAAACTCCAGCGTTTTGACCAGTGAGTGGATTCTGACTAGGGTTGCAAAATTCCAGGAATTTTCAAAGCTGGAAACTTTCCATGGAAATTAACGGGAATATATGGGAATTAACGGGAATTAATGGGAATAAACTGGGAATTTGCAAAATTGCAGGTTAGCCTATAACAGGGTACTTAAATGTAGTTGAAAAAAACATCTTGCAGCATAATTTTGGTTAAAACAACCAGATTTAATGCAATTTCAGTTTAATTTTTACACTGCACATTCCTCAATCACATTCACACAGCACACAACTTACTGCAGGGCTATTGAGGCCACACCCCCTGCATGCACTGTGCATTCCCCCAGTCCATAACACGCACATTTGATCAAAAATACAGAAAAAACAGTAATATTGTGAAATATAACCACAATTTAAAATAATGGTTTTCTATTTTAATATACATTCAAATATTAATTATTTCTGTGATGCAAAGCTGAATTTTCAGTGTCACATGATCCTTCAGAAGTCATCCTTATATGTTAATTTGATACTCAATTATCAGTGTTGGAACATTGTACTGCTTAATATTTTTTATAACCTGTGGTACTTTTTTCAGGATTCTTTAAAGAATAAAAATTTAAAGAACAGCATTTATTTGAAATATAAATCTTTTGTAACAATATACAGTACCGTTCAAAATTTTGGGGTCAGTAATTTTTTCCTTTTTTTTTTTAAAGAAATTAATACTTTTATTCAGAACGGATGTGTGGAACTGATAAAAAGTGATATTAAAGTGATATTGTTAGAAAAGATTTCTATTTTGAATAAATGCTGTTTTTTTACTTTTTATTCATCAATGAATCCTGAAAAAAGTATTACAGGTTCCAAAACAATTTTAAACAGCACAACTATTGATAATAACTGAGCATCAAATCAGCATATTAGAATGATTTCTGAAGGATCTTGTGATACTGAAATAAATAACACATAACAATTGCTGCAATAAAAAATATATTTATTTTACATATTTACTGAATTAGAATTAATTAAATGCAAAAAAGAAATGTTATTTCCTGTTATGACCAAACAAAATGTTTATATTTATGTTTGTATATGATACATTTTATATAAATCGTATACATTTTTATAAATTTCCCAAAATTTCCAATGAATTCCCATAAATTCCTGTCAAGTTTCCAAATTGGAATATTTCCAAAATTCCCCAGGTTAAGTTTCCATGGAAAGTTTCCGGAAATTTACCGGAAACTTTCCGCCCCTTTGCAACCCTAATTCTGACTAAATTAAACACCCCTGATTGTAAACATATCTGTGATTGGCTACACTGTTCACCGCTGATTTCGTTTGAGGGTGCTTAGCACCCTCTAGCACCCAGTAGATCCGGGCCTGCCTGTATAATTCCCTCTTCCTCTTCTTCTGAATCAGTTTCTGGTTCAAACATATACAGCTGAATTAAACCAATATTTATACTTGCTATTATGTAGCATTTACTACAGTTGACCAAGTGGATCTGGTAGTCCGAGCTGGTGTGATTGAGTGGAGGCAGGGACTAATTTTCATATTCATGGTTAAATTCAAGCTATTTAAAGGCATAAATAAATTATTTTCACAGGGAAAAAAGTTTAAATATGTCATTTTGATTATCAAAGACAAGTTTTAAGGGGTGTTGACTGCATTTATTTTATTATTAAAATAACTGAAAATAAATTTAACATATACTCTTCATTTCACACCCTCTCCTTGATAGCTGAGCAGGCGAGGAGACGCAACAACTCTCAGAAAACGGAGTGAGACCAAGGACATTTTTTTTTTTTTTGACATCCCAGCCCATATTCAGACAGCTAAATCCTCAAAATTTTCCAGATTAAGCAATACTCTCTGAGTCTGCATAACCAGCCATGACAAGTAGAAACCTGAGTAAGATACAATGCTGTAAAACTTCAAATCACATTTTTCTAATACACAACTGCTCCTCAAAGTTATACGTTTTGGCTTTAGCACACTGAACCAAACATGGTACTTCTAGAAGACTAAAATAGTTCATTTTTGTGCTGTTTGAGCTTTTAGTCAAAAAGGTTTGTCCTATTTTGCATACAAGACAAATGTGAGGTAGTGCACTACAAGTACTTGGATGATGTACTTGTTCAACTGAAGTGCGCAACAGATATTTTTTCATTGTGACATACATCCAAGTGAAACCGATTATTGAAAAATAAAAAAATGTAGGGCTGGGAGGTTTTATCCATTGGTTGATGACTGGATGGAAGCAGATCTGAATGCAAGCATGAGGTTGATTATAACAAAGGGGATGGATTTAAGCAAACTAAATATGACCCTGGACCACAAAACCAGTCATAAGTCGCACGGGTATATTTGTAGCAATAGCCAACTGTATGGGTAAAAATGATCGATTTTTCTTTTATGCCAAAAATCATTAGAATATTAAGGATCATTAGGATATTAGGATCATGTTCCATGAAGATATTTTGTAAATTTCCTACCATAAATATATTTAAAATTTAATTTTGTGAGTGGATATGTGTTGCTAAGGACATCATTTGGACAACTTGAAGGCGATTTTTGCATCCTCAGATTCCAGATTTTCAAATAGTTGTATATCGGCCAAATATTGTCCTATCCTAACAAACCATACATCAACGGAAAGCATATTTATTCAGCTCTCGGGTGCTGTATAAATCTCAATTTTGAAAAAAATTGACCCTTATGACTGGTTTTGTGGTCTAGGGTCACAAATGATTAGAGAAATCTGTTTTACCGGAAGATTGAGTTATGACATTTTAATTAAAAATTGCAAGGTCAAAGGAAAATGAAAGAATAAGGAAAGGGGCTATGAGGTCCAAAAAAATGTCAAGAAGTGGACGTGGCAAATAATGCAACTTGGGTTGAGTTAGAAGCTTTACCGTCACCCCAAGTTGTGTTTTGTGTTAGAATAATCATTGGAATGAAGGTAGGCAATACCAATGCAGGTTAGCAACCATGCTAAAGCTAGCAACAACATCAAACTTTTCCTTGAACTTGCCCAAAAAAATACAATTTAGTAACGTTAGCATTCCATTTATGACAATAATAACATTTTACTTTTCATACGCGATGGAGAGTGTTTAGTACCTAATTTAAGACACAGCTTTAATCTAAAGTTCAAAAGGCTCAAAACCTTCACTGACCCACTTCAGTCTCTTTATGTGTGTTTTCCAAACAGCTTCTTCTATTTGAGCAGCACTGCAGCCCTGGCAAACACTTCCTGTCCTTAAGATTGTGTATCAGTGGAAGGGATCCAAACAGTGAAACCTTACAACACTCTGGATTTCACTAAGTGGAGCTTGCAGTCTTTCAGTAGTCTTGAATAGTCTGCTACTTCTCAGCTGGGTGGTAGGGGGATTTTTACTCTGGTTTGCACCCAGAGAGAAAGTGAAAGAGAGAGAATGAAGAAGAACTTTATAATATTACAGCTCTCGGGCTGCTATATTGCTCTTTTCTTATATCTCTCCCCACTACCTTGACTCTCTCTTCTGTCATCACATCTGATAGTCCAGGAGGCACTCAACTGTAGAGTAAAGGACTCCTCAAAGCCTTTCAAAGTCATTTCACATGTTCTGATTAGAAACAGCCATGAAGCAAATAACAGACAGAGCACCGTGAAAGAGTTTTGTGAAAGTGTGGATAGTTTGGGTTAATGGAATGCACTCAATTTATGATATTTTTGCACACAAGATCATGAATAAAATGTCTAAATCTAAATTTCTATCCCGTAACCTAAAATTCATGTTTTTTAGGATTCCTAAAGGAATGTACTCAGAATCCTTAAAGGATTAGTTCACTTTCAAATGAAAATTACACCAAGCTTTACTCACCCTCAAGCCATCCTAGGTGTATATGTCTTTCTTCTTTCTGATGAACACAATCGGAGATATATTAATAAATATCCTGACGCATCCAAGCTTCATAAGGGCAGTGAGCGGGATCAACGAGTATGAGCTGAAGCAAGTGCCTCCATCCAAATCCATCTATCATAAACATACTCCACACGGCTCCGGGAGGGGGGTTAATAAAGGCCTTCTGAAGCGAAGCGATGCATTTGTGAAAAAAAAATATCCAAATTGAAGTAGTTGAAGTAAAAATATCTAGCTTCCACCAGACCACCTTCTGTATTCAACTTACGAAGAACGTGTAAAACTCTCGCAGTTCAAAAAGATTACACTACGTCCTACGCCTTCCCTATTCAACTTACAGAAAAAGCTTAACTGATTTAGGATGGCTTGAGAGTGAGTAAAGCTTGGGGTAATTTTCATTTGAAAGTGAACTAATCCTTTAAGGATTGCTAATGAAATCTCTATCATAATTTGGAACCATTTTAATGGGATCAAACAGGAACCAGCTAAAACTCAAATTTGATTCAAATGGATGAACTTAAATTCTATTAAATTAAGTAAATAAATTGCATATAAAACAAAAGTTTATCCACTGGGACCTTTGATACTTTGAGGATCCTTTAGGATTGGTTCCAAGTTATGAAAGGAATCCCATTTGTTTGACTAGTACTATTTTAGTCATGACATTTAACGAAGAATAGCATTTCAGACATACATGGTAAGGTTATTTTCTCTCAACTATAATGTCATAGACAAATGTTTTGCATTAGAGCAGAAATTACAACAGCAGAAAATATAGCAATACAAGCAAGAATAACTAAAATGTTCGCTCAGGGTTTTAAAGGTTATGAGACTGTGATGAGATATGAAACAGCTGTTTTTGTTCAAGCTTCTGATAAGCTTCATTCAGCAGAAAGCCACTGCTTTCAGTGGAAGCGTATATCAGCTAAGATCAAAATCAGTAGGGAAGAGTGGGGTAAGATGTGTCAGTGGGTAAGTTGTGTCGCCCCCTTAATCTAGCAAACTATAACTAAAAGGTAAATAAATCATGTAGCCTATTTTTAAAATAATAAGGCATTTCCTCTGAAAATGTATACAGGAAGTTCAAATACAAAGTCTTTATAATTCAAATATTCTGAATATTAAAGGTTATCCTGTATGAATTTATGAAAATGTAAATAATGTGCAGCAAAACAAGACTTTGAATGTTTATATTGTACATCATTTAGCCTACATATTCCCCAGTTGTTTCCCCTTGACATGCATAGGGCAAAATGTGCCACTGGACCTCTTTCTAAAATAATTCATAATTTTATTGTCCTTAATATTTTTAATTTCATTACAGCATACTACAGTTGATGATATCGCATTTCTTTTTGCCTCGAGGTCAACTTAAGTAAAATGTGACACAGCTTACCCAACTCTTCTCTAACTTCAAACTCTGCTGTGCGTCAAAACCAGAGTGTGCTGCCTACCTAGACTGCCTTTTTGGGCATATATTATAGTATTTGTGTATGAGCTCGGCGTCTCCGATGCCCAAAAATACTATCTAGGTAGGCTGCACACTCGGTTTTTAGTCATAGCCGGAGGAAACAGAAACTCCGAAATCTTACTGCTAATTTTCGGGCTTCCTTTGCGCTCGCTGGTAGAAGGAAGATCCGCGAACTGAACCCGGTGTCCGGACATCTTCTGCACCTCTCCAGACTGCTCGACCCTTGCCAGATATCCGCAAAACTTTCGCTTATGTCCCGCTTCCGTTTGGCTTAAAACACATGGAGCTCTGAGTCAGTATATGCGATATGGATGTATGACTACACAAACTCCTTCATGAGAGAGGAGAGAGACTCGGAGGGAGGGTGAGAGAGAAAGCGAGGGGGGTTTCATCCCAAAAAGTAAATAAATAAATAAACAAACAACGAACTTAAAAGTCCACATGACTGCAGAATTACGTCATTTCAATTTAAAGCAGTTTGTTCTATGAAAGATATTTTGCTGTGAAATCTTATTTATGCATATTTTCCTACGTTTTTAAAACAATGTGTGTCTTCATCAACATAATCAATAGGCTATATGATAATCTTACTTTAAATAAGAAATAACCATGGACGTTTAATCAAAATGTCGTAGTGCTTGACCTTGTCCAGTAGATATAGATGCAGAATGCACAAACTGACCAGTTGTTTTGTTCGTTAACGTTTGTTAGAGCCCTAATCGGCATAAAAGCTATTAAAATGAGTGGTTTGAGTAGTTGGGCTGATTTACAACTTCAAACTATCAGATCATTAAAACACGCTCCATCTCACACATACACAGTGGCATGTGTCATATAGCCTCGAGGTTTATTCGTGTATCTTGTCGCATGATTCAAACGATGCACTATGGTCTGCATAAAAAGCTGCATGATTTCTGAGGCATTGTATTTTATAAGACAGCGCTGGGCGTTCTGACTTATACTGTCATCTAGTGGCTGACACTGGAACTACCACAAAGTCTCTTGACAGAAAGTCAATCTGAAAGGACGGGGAGCATGTGATTCTTTCATGTAAAGGGTAAAATTCATACTAGCACCTTATAAGTGCAGTCGTTTTATTTATTTGTTTGTTATATTTAAATTGGTTCAACAATTGTATGTAGAAACCAGGGTTATAATAGGCCTGGTTAACTTAATCTAAAACCATAAAAAACATTTTGTTTCTTAAAGTAAAATAAACATTAAAGGGTTAGTTCACCCAAAAAATGAAAATTCTGTCATTAATTACTCACCCTCATGTCGTTCTTCACCCGTAAGACCTTCGTTCACCTAGTAACACAAATTAAGATATTTTTGATAAATCCGATGGCTCAGTGAGGCCTGCATTGCCAGCAAGATAACACTTTCAAAGACCCAGAAACCTACTTAAGACGTATTAAAAACAGTTCATGTGACTACAGTGGTTCAACATTAGTGTTAAGAAGTGACGAGAATACTTTTTGTGCGCCAAAAAAAAAAAAAAAAACTACTTTATTCAACAATATCTAGTGATGGGCGATTTCAAAACACTGCTTCATGAAGCTTCGAAGCTTTATGAATCTTTTGTTTCGAATCAGTGGTTCAGAGCGTGTATCAAACTGCCAAAGTCACACCCCCCCCCCAGTGGTGAACCATTGAAATTTCGAAACATTTATGACGTAACAAAGCCTCATTTACTGAAATCACGTGACTTTGGCAGTTTGATACACGCTCCGAACCACTGATTTGAAACAAAAGATTCGTAAAGCTTCGAAACTTCATGAAGCAGTGTTTTGAAATCGCCCATCACTAGATATTGTTGATTAAAGTTGTTATTTTGTATTTTTGGAGCACAAAAAGTATTCTCGTCTCTTCATAGCATTAAGGTTGAACAACTGTAGTCAGATGAACTGTTTTAAATATGTCTTTAGTAGCTTTCTGGGCATCTGAATGTTTTAATTGTCTTGCTGTCAATG
>RJVU01059636.1:3662299-3707603 GCA_003731715.1 Anabarilius grahami | reverse complement strand
ACCCAGCAGGTTGGGCAAACATTTAACCCAACTGCTGGGTCAAAACAACCCAATCGCTGGGTTTGTCCATTTTCAACCCAACTTGGGTTGTTTTTAACCCAGCATTTTTTAGAGTGTACCAATGATTATTATTGTTATACTTTGTTCTCAAATTGTTAATGTTAACAACATCAGCATTGCGTGACTATGTGTATTTAGTGTATAATATTAGCGTTACCTGTAGATTTCAATTTCTGTAGCCACTCCGCAGTCCGAAGTCTTTTGCTTTTGACTACGGGTGAATCTCCAGTTGTCACTGATGATTGTCATTTGGATCTTTCTGGATTACAATCCGCCATCAAAATGATAAGTTTAATTATTGCAGCTGTTGTGAGAAAAGGCTATATATGATCCGCCGCCTGCAGCATCCTCACATGATATAGCCTACCTGGGACTCCTTCTTTATGTAAACAGACGTAGCGTAATGACGCAAAGATGAACGGCTGCATGCTCGAATTTCCCGGGGAAACCCACCAGTACCACCCAAATTAGCAAACATTATTACAAGCTTACCGTTGTGAATCAGGCTAAGGTAAGGAGAATGTTTTGAACACTGACTGGTTATGTACTTGCTCAAAAATTGATTTTGGATATTGGCTATTTTATGATGTGCAAGCCACATGAGGCAATATTATGATGCAAACTCGGTTATTTTATAATAGTGCCTCTGTGTTCTTGTCTAGTGCCAGCAGGTCTTATGAGTAGCTAAGCTTTATCTGTTTGTAATACCAGATTGTGCTGTTCCATATAGGTCTACAACAGTAAAGAGTGACCCTTCTATTCAAGGAAAGAACTTCAAAGACCCCCCATCTACCCCTTAGAGGAGCCTCTTTAAATAGAGATAACCACACTGAGGTCAGTCTTCAGAGTAGTCTATGAGAACATATGCTGACATGAGATCACTTTCTCCTCTCATTCCTACACATTTGTATCATTTTTTTTTTTACAATCTGGGAGCCGTGTCTTTAAAGGTCAACATTTATAAAGCCATGTTCTGGGAATAAAGAAGATTTCCTTTAGACTTTTACAGATGTTACAACTTTTTCCTTGTTGCTAAAAAAAACTTTACAGTATGTATTGGGACAGAGGATTTCAATCTCTTAGATGCCACAGACCCCTATATATGATCATTCTCATGCAAGGGACCCCCATCCTAATTTTTAAAAGGCAGCTATAAATGTTTTGGTAACACTTTACAAAAAGGTTCATTAGTTAAACATTAGTTAATGTATTAACTAACATGAACTAACCATGAGCAATACATTTGTTACTGTATTTACTAATCTTCATTAACGTTAGTTAATGAAAATACACTTGTTCATTGTTTGTTCATGTTAGTTCACAGTGCAGTAACTAATGTTAACAGGATTTTAATAATGTATTAGTAAATGTTAAAATTAACATTAACAAAGATTAATAAATGCTGTAGAAGTGCAGTTCATTATTAGTTCATGTTAACTAATGTTAACTAATTAATCTTATTGTAAAGTGTTACCAATGTTTTATGTATAAAGACCCAATTTATACTGTGAAAATATTATAAATATATGTAAAAGATATTTGGGAAATATTAAGTTTTTTATACTCAGTACTATACTGTGTATTATTTTGACTTTTATAATTCATTTTAATCTATTTATTTGATTTGTTTATTAATATACATTTTTATTTTCAATCTAATATTTATCAAAGTTGTATTTTAATCTATTTTTTATTTATTTAAATCTTTTCATTATTTATTTTAATATATTTATTTTGAACTCTTTTTTTTTTTTTTTTATATATATTTTTATACCCCCAACACATCACTGTGGCCCCCTGGGGGTCCCCAGACCCATTTGAAAACCCCTGTATTGTGATACGACTGGGTGCTTAAAGGGTTAGTTCACCCAAAAATGAAAATTCTGTCATTAATTACTCACCCTCATGTCGTTCCACACCCGTAAAACCTTTGTTCATCTTCGGAACACAAATTAGGATATTTTTGATAAAATCCGATGGCTCAGTGAGGCCTCCATTGCTAGCAAGATAATTAACACTTTCAATACCCAGAAAGCCACTAAAGACATATTTAAAACAGTTCATGTGACTACAGTGGTTCAACCTCAATGTTATGAAGAGACGAGAATACTTTTTGTGCACCAAAAAAACTAAATAAGAACTTTATTCAACAATATCTAGTGATGGGCAATTTCAAAATACTGATTTATGAAGCTTCGAAGATTTACAAATCTTTTGTTTGGAATCAGTGGTTCGGAGCGCGTATCAAACTGCCAAAGTCACGTGATTTCAGTAAACAAAGCTTCATTAGTGTTTCAAATTGTTTTGAAATTTCAATGGTTCACCACTGGTGGCGTGACTTTGGCAGTTTGATACAAGCTCCGAACCACTGATTCAAAACAAAAGATTTGTAAAGTTTCGAAGCTTCATGAAGCAGTTTTGAAATTGCCCATCACTAGATATTGTTAAATAAAGTCGTTATTTTGTTTTTTTGCACAAAAAGTATTTTCGTTACTTAATAACATTAAAGTTGAACCACGGTAGTCACATGAACTGTTTTAAATATGTCTTTAGTAGCTTTCTAGGCATTGAAAGTGTTAATTGTGTTGCTGTCAATGCAGGCCTCACTGAGCCCTCGGATTTTATCAAAAATTTCTTAATTTGTGTTCTGAAGATGAATGAAGGTCTTATGGGTGTGGAACAACATGAGGGTGAGTAATTAATGTCAGAATTTTCATTTTTGGGAGAACTAACTCTTTAAATAATTTTGATGTTGTTACAGGTTAATCGTTCACAAAAAAATAAGTTATTTATTTACCCTCATAAATGACAAAGTTTCTTCAAAATGTTGTTTTATGTCTTCCACAGAAGAATTAAAGTCATACATATTTGAACTACATGACGATGAGTAAATTATTTTTTAGATTTTTTGATGTAAATAAACAAGTTTTAAAATTGCTTCAAAAGAATTTATTCAAAAATACATATTTGTAAAATAGATTTCAGGCACTTGAACATGAGAGAATCATCAGTTTAGTGTATAACACAGCAGTGCAGGTAATGGACTACAGGGGGGGGGGGGGAAANGGGGGGGGGGGGATACATACAAATAAACATTGACAAGAACTGCTGGAAATGTTTGTGTAAGTGCGACATATTCCATTCAGGTTGATGAACAGTTCTGCACAACAGATTACGAAACAATATACAGAAAAAATATATACAAAACTTCAAATTCTGTAGACAAACATGCAATCAAGCCTAAGAAACATTCACTCAGACCCAAACAGTCCTTATTTTACATACCGCACCACAAATCATCTTGTGCACTGCACTTCAACACATTTATGGAAAAATAAAGGATAGAAATGTAATAAATTAAGGCAATATTTAATCACGCGAGAAATCAAAGTGCAATCCATTTGGAAACATCAGAATGAGTTACAGTATCCCCAGGTACATTCTCTGATTGAGTCCTTCGGTTTCAGTGTAGACCGTTCTGCTCAATGTACATTTTGGAAAGGGACGCCGCCATGGACTTAGCCAATTCCTCGTCCCTTTTGCGCTGCACCTGGGTGTGACGGCACCAGTCGTCATACTCCGGATTGGGTTGACAGCTGTCCAGCAGCACATCATAATGACCGTTACTAAGCCAGCTCAACCATATGGCCGGTTTAGACAAGTCCTCTTCGCCCAGGTAGTGCACCATGGTTGACACCGTCGGGCTTTCCACGCTACCCCCAGTGGTCAAGTAGATATTCACATTCAGCATCTGACTCATGGCCAACAGCTCTGGATAGCCAGCCCATGCACCGTCCTGCGCCGCATTGATCAGAAACTCCCCGACGTCGCCTTCGATGATGGGGTTGAACTCCTCCAGGTGGTCGGCGATGTGGTGCATGGTTTGCTCTCTCAGCTCCTTGTGCATTGACTGGTCCCCATAAGCCGCCTTGGAAATGGCTCGGTACAGGCAGTTCCCATCTGGGATGATGTGAAAGCGGTATTTCTGCTTGTCGTGGAGGTATTTGTTTTGTTTCTCCACTTCGGCCAAGTAACGGGTTACCTTGCTGTCGACGTCACTTTTGTTGGGTGTCACGGTGGGCTCCTGAAGGATGCGCAGCTCAAAGACGGGATTGTCATCTTCGACGCTTTCCTGCCTTTTTGGGTCTTTAAGAGCTTCAGTTGAAGGTCTTTGCATAGTTTCAAAATTTCTGGAGGGTGTGGCATCATTTTGTAAACATGGCTCCAGTCTTCTCTCACAAGCTCTGTGATTGTCATTATCAAAAAGCCTATCGTAGAGGATTGATTTGTTCTCACTTATCTCATCGTTGTCATCCTCAAAAACGCCTCTTCTGGGATCTAAATCCAAGACGGAATCAGAGTGGTGATGATCATCTCCGTTAACTGCGTAAGAAACCCGTTTGTAGTGCGTTTCCAGAGGTCTACAGTTTGTGCGCGGCTCCTTCACGATGTGAATGGGCACAGATCTCTCTACACCATCCGGTCGCGTGATGATAATCTCCGCGGTAGAAGTGTAGAAAACTGGCCTCATCGAGGTGGCCTCGTAACATGAAAAAGCAGGCATGTTCGCGTCAGTCGGTTCCCCTCCAGACAAATATTCGGTGTGAGCTTCTGTGGCGCTTCCGTTAACGGCGTTCTCGACCACCTCCAAAGAACTGGAACTTGCCGCTGTTGCGTTATTAGCGACACTGGTGAGAGTTACGGAAACTTTTCGAGAGGAGCCGGGGTAGTGTGTTAACGCGCTGCTGTACACGTGCATTTTCAACGTCCTCCCTTTATACAATACGCCTTTGGCCTCGTTGTTACCGAATGATGACAACACAGTCCAAAAATACACTCTGTCATCAATAGCAGCGAATGTGTAGGGCTCGTTTCCATGGATCCTCGTTCCCCGCTGCCACAAAGTTGTCTTGCGTCAGCCCCAAAACAACCCTAATTTTAGCGCGAGCCCTGGTAACCGGACCCCGAGTCTCTGACACACCGCCCGGGCCGAGGAGACGACCCGCACCCCGCGGGAATGCGAAAGATGTGATGTGTCACTGGGACTCTCGGCGTTTCTCTCGCTTCTGTTCGTGTTTACGCTAGCGCGCGCGCGCGTCAGGGCGGCGTCGCCAGATTGGAATGCGTGCAGCTTGCCAAGAGGCCGCGGGTTCCCATACAGCTCTGAGGACCACACTGCCTCTCACAGCGAGGAAGTCCCGCCTCACACAAAACTTCATTGGTTCTACTTTATCAAGAAGAGTTGGCTATAATTCGACTTAAGCATATTAAAGACTTTTCTGGGAAATCTACGTCAGGTCGATGCGGCATCAATCCAAAGCTTCAATCCAATTCTTTTTTCATAAAAGTAGCGCAAATAATTTGCTCGTTGTAGCTTTCATCTTTCGTTTTCCCTTATATGGTTTTAAACTCCCATTTGACACCAAGAGTTTCAGAATTGTGAACATTTTGTTACACACAACTAATTCCCTAATCCTAGAGCTCCTGAATATTCTGACTCATGACCTCATCCATCATGACATCATATTCTGGAAGGAGAGTCTCAACACCCTTTTACTGCACCTGTTCTGTGGGTTAGTAGTCCTTGCATAGTTCCTTAGTGGTTCATAGTTCCCAATCATCTATCTACGTATGCATCCATGTGTAACTATATATGTATATCTATAAATGTATTTATCTATGTATCTTTATCTATCTATCTATCTATCTATCTGTATCCTCCTGAGACCTGCAGCAATGGAGTTTATTCCTCTGTAGAGGACATTATATTTTAACAAATTACTCTGACACCATACATGTCACAGATTTAAGTCTGGATGTCCTGTAAAGAGCACATTCAGGGCTTTGCAGAGATACCAAATGTTGGGAGCTGTAACCATGACAACTCCCTCTCCTTGGTCTTTAAAAATGACTGAAAGATCAAATTTAGCACTCTTATGGAAATATGATCATATTTTATAATTATCATTTAAATCAGACAAATTTTCAAATTGTTTGTCAGAAATCAACATCTCAGGAAAACGTTATGGGCTTTCAAATCAGAATATGACTTTCTGTTACAAAACAGGGCATGGATTACATACATGACCTCTGTAGAGGACACCAGGACTTATATCATGGGATATCAGGCATTTTGGAGACACAAGTGAATAAGGAATATCAACGTTCTTATGAAATATGAGATACTCTTATGAAAATATTCCCAATTATTACACCCATAATTACACTTCTTTTTTCATTACATGTTGCCTCAAGACCATATTAATATGCAAATTAGATACAGTGTATAGATTCATTGCATAGAATGGGAATAGCATTTATGGCCATGTTTACATGCATAAAGTAAGATGGTATATCAAATCATTCTGTTATATCTTTCATAACATAGTTGAGAAACATCTTTATACATAGTTTGGATTTTTTTAAAAGCCTGAAACCTAAAAACTGATTGGTGAATGAAAAAAAAACATTGTTTTTGCCTTTTCATGTCTTTTAATGTATTATCTTAAAGGGATAGTTCACCCCAAAATTAAAATTTTATCATCATTTACTCAAAGATATTTTGAAGAAAGTTTGTAACCAGGCCACTTTGGGGCACCATTGACTTCCATAGGAAAAAAACTACTATGGAAGATAATGGTGCCCTAAAACTGTTCAGTTTAACACATTCTTCAAAATATCTTTCTTTGTGTTCAACAGAACAAAGAAATTTATACCGATTTTGAACAACTTGAGGGTGAGTAAATGATGATAGAATTGTCATTTTTGGGTGAACTATCTCTTTAATAAATGGGTCCCGATGTCCTCTACAGAGTCATCTATCTATCTATCTAAAGGTGAATACAGAGGAAGTGAAGTCACTGAACAGATCATGTTAGGTAAGTTGAAACGACACAAGTTTTAAATAACTTCCACATAAGTGTCATACATAGTTCCTCCATGTTCTCATGTCCCTTTATGCTTGTGTCACTGAAAGGGAAAATATCTCATGTCCTCATTCACCTCCTAAAAGAGATCACTGTGCACTGCCTATGTAATAGTATAGCGTATGGGTCAGAGATTAAGAGCGGTGTACACATTGAGGACATTTAATATTGGTATTCAACATGGGTAAATTTATTTAACTTAGAATCAAAATATATCGGTTTGGTATTGTATATAAAAGATAAGTCATTACCAAGTCATTTTTACCAATAGGTGGCAGTCAAATGCTTCTATGACGCTTTGGAGTGACACGCCTGCAGTTGCGCAATGTAACACCAGGGGGAGCTATTGGTCTCTGTTTATCAGATAACAGCAACACGCCTTTTTGTAATGTGTTACACAATCCGAAGTGAGCTGTGTCAGGTTTATGAGAAATCGTGAATCATCACGTCTTCTCACATCTATTGTTGAGCCAGTGAGCATAAAGACATTACCTCACCGAGTTTTAATTGTTTACTTTAACAAAGACGATGCAGTGTTAAGATTTTTGTAATCATATCAGATTGTGTGGACACGGGCTATTGTTTACGCCTGTGTAGTCCAGAGTAACCTGTGCTCTTATCAACAGTAAATTGAGAATTAAGGCCAGCCAGACGCATGACGCATGCACGCCTCGCATGGAAAAGTCAACGACCTGACCTATATCTATTGACTCCAAATACTGCGTTCTAAGCCATGTGCCTCGGAGTTTTGACAAGCAGTTACGCTTGGTTTTAAAGCTGTGTCTGAATCATGTATGTTCTGACACGTATATAATAACGTGTGTGACGGATACACTGTGCGTTTGAGCACTATCTGACGCTAAAATTCTGAACCGTTTTGGATTATGCGCCTAGTTGGAACAACAACAGATGAACATAGGGCTCCACACGCAAGAGAGATAATCAGCGTTAAGAATTCTGAGACTGCTGTGATTTGAATTAGGGACGCGTCACCAGGACAGCTGAAGAAACAAGCGATTCTTGCTTTACAACCATAATCCCAACGGTCAACTGGATATCACGCAGCGCTGCGCCAACAGGAAGCATCACGCACGGCTTACAAATGGGGCTGTGCTGGGAACCGAACTTAGAACCCCGTTTTTAAAATTGTTCCATTTCGTTAAAAGCGTTCGAACGAGCATTCGGAAAACCTTCCTTTTTTGCACTACTAATTAGCAGCGTAACACACCGCTACTAAATCTAAAACGCGAAATATAAAGCGACCAGTCTATCCGACTCCTGAACAAATGACTCTTTTGAGTCGGTTCTTTTTAATGGATTGAAAACACGTACAGAGCCAACAGAGTAGTCCGATTCCAGAACCGATGACTCTTACGAGCTGATTCTTTTCACTGAATCACTCGCATTCAACTCGACCAGTGTATAGTTCAGTTCCCGGTCGAATGATTCTTAAGGCTGGTTCTTTACAGTGAATCAAAACACTTTAATTATTCTGACTCACTTAACAGCAAGTTTCTTTCGTAACGTCAAAACTTTCAATAGCCTAATGTATTATGTTTTAGGCCACTCAAAACTTGTGAGATTAAGTTAAAAGCGCACATTGTTGTAATATTCAGTCTTATAAAATGACAGTTTTGTTTAGTTCGTATTTTTAATATAGCCTAGCTTATACTGCCGTAGCGTTTATGCCTCCTCTAAAAAGTCTGAGAAGTCAATTAAAACTGTAAACATACTGAAGCAACAATTATGCTAAACTAATTTCTAATGTTTTGAATCTGTTCTGATGAGATCTGAAATCGTGCCAGGGCGTAGCTTATAGCTAATAAGTATCGCATTTTAAACGTTCTAAAAGAATCATTAATGGAACCGGATATTCCATACGACTCTCTCAAGCTTGCAACCGCATCATGGACATCTGTCACCTGAAATAAATGCCGCATTGCACCTGATAACACATCAACACTATCCTGCAGTAAAACATTTTTTTTGCCATATAAACACGAGTAACACTCAAACATCTCAGTCAAAAATACAACGCACCGCAACCAAAAATATTGTTTTGCAGTAGGGCGCCTAACAGAAGTATGCTGATGAAAGCAGCCCCAAATATATCCCTGCCATGTGTCTGCCTCTTGGTAATGTTAACCTACATTCATAATAAACCAGCTTCCTGTCTCTCTGCCGCAGTCATTAAAGGGAAACGTGCAGGAACTAGATCCAATTCAATGTCCAAAACACGTCTCCACAAACACATCCCTCGTGCCGGATCTGTCTCTAAACACGTTTAAGATTCGAATCGGTTTGTCAAAAAGCCCTTTTTCGGTCTCTTTTTGTCCTTTTTGTATGTCTGATGTCAGATTTTTCCCTCTTGCCCTCGGAGGGGGAGGATCTAACCGCGTTGAGTCACGCAGCTGTCAAAGATAGCTGTCACCCAGTTTCCACATCAAACACACTGAATGAGACGCGCAGCCTGTCCCAGGTACCCGACAATGTGTTGCGTCTCCGACAAATGAAAAACGCGCTCCGCGGCGATTCCTCGACAAAAAGAAATATTTCGCTCGATACTTCGTAACAATCTGGAATAATACAGTTGTGTGTGATTAAAGCGAGGAAGAATCGACCTCCTTGTTGCCAACGTGAAAAGGGGAATTTTGACGGACATGAAGACCAAAAAGGGTATGTATCCTCTCGATATGGGTGATAGCGGCGATATATGTTATATTTTTAGCGGTGATTGTAACAAATGGATAGAACTTGTCGATGATGGTTGAACAGAAAATGTCTGGCATTGCCTGCTATTGTTTTCCGCTGCAGACAAAACAGCCTTTTTCTCACCATGTGCTGGCGGGCTGTCACAATGAGCCGTTTCGCGTTATTAACACGCGTGGTTTTTATTCACAATATATAAGCTTTGGTTTTGTTCAAACGTGCTTATTTAACTGTTGTGTTTATTTGAGCTGTTTTAAAGTGTTGTTCCACCAACCAATCTACAACTATAACTTTAAATAGTCTTAAAGGTAACTCTAATGAGGTTTTTGTCGCGCATGTTTAAGTGTGTATAAAATGCCTTCGTGTTATAGTTGAACTCCTTTGGCTTGGGAAAAAATGTTCACGCGCTCAGAGTTTCTCATAACACTGACTCAAGTTTTGTTGGGAATATGAGGGAAACTTTCCAAGTGTGTCTTTTCTTTATTTGACGACTACTTTCTCTGCATCTGAACATTTTGTCGCGGTTTAAATGTGCAACAATAAATGCTGACCTCCTTTTGTGAAGTTTGTGTATTTCGCGCCGCTTCCTCGAGGCGACGCTTTCACATTCCCTCCGACCTCGTGTTTCTCACAGCACACAATAGAGTCCGAGCTATTTTCTGTTATCAAGTTAATATTTCTCATATGTTATGACGTGTAACCGTGTAGAGAGTCGTGTCAAGCTTTTATCTGTCACCTGACGTGATTTCACAAGTTTTCAACTTGTGAAAAGTCAAAAAAACTGAGTTTGAAATGTCCCACAAACGACATTCTTTTGTTCGGTCTTGAGATTTGCAACAGGTTCCCCTCCCCCTCCTCCTCCTCCACATGTAGGCCGACGACAAAGTTACTCCTTATTACTCCTCTTCACAAGTTCAGTACAACTCTTCACACAACATCAAAGATAAACGTGTACGTGATTTCACTCGTTTCGTTTTTAGACCGTTAAGTCCCACGCTCACGCTCTAGCTGAAGTTGGGGAAAGTTTTCTTTCACTTACAGAGTGCTCATGTACTAAAAGTCCCCTTCAGCACTCTGAGCGCAACGTCTTATTGACAAACTAACCGGTTTATGAAGTTATAATAACATTCAAGCCATCATCATAAGCAGGGAAAGTTGTCAGATCAGCATTTAAAGGGATAGTGCGACCAAAATCATAACTCTGTCATCTTTTACTCACCCTCATGTTATTCCAAACCCGCATTACTTTCTTCCACAAAAGGAACTGGTAGGCAGAATGAGACTCAGTCATGATTCATTTTATTTTCCTTTTCATACAGTTAAAGTGAATAGTGATTGATACTGTCATTCTGCCTTTGTTTTCCAGCGAAGAAAATCACACATGGTTTGAGGGTGAGAAAATAATGACAGAATTTTATTTTTGTGGTGAACTGGCCCTTTAAGTGAGTTTTATGTTTAACCATAGTTTTTGTGAGTGTATTTACAGTGCTCGGAAATGCACCATGAAACATTGACACTGTTTAGAGTCTTTGTGACGCCTCCACTTCATCCATGAATCACATGGCTTCGCTTGACAGCAGGGATGTGACACATCAGCTGCCACACACACTCTCTCTCTCACAGATGCACGCTTATACATGCATACAGACGGCCAGGCGCTGTTGTGAAGCGTTCAGCAGTTGGCATTTTGGAGGGAGAGACAGTGTGTGTAAGATAGGGGGAGGAGGAGGGTCCTCAGCAGGGGTTGGGGGGGTTGATGTTTGACTGGGTGTCTTTTGTCCTCCTTCACACACATGGGTACACACTGATTCCCATTCCCTGAAACACACTTATTGATTGTTAAAAACACATTGCTCATACACCAGCTTGACTTCATACTTCAAAGCCTTTTTGTATAGAAAGTATAATGTTGTAAACTTCATAGTTTTTAAGTGGCAGTATTTCTCGTCCCGTATGCCTACAGGTGTGTTGGCGATGTCCGGAAGCGAGACGGAGGACGAGGACAGTTTGGATGTGCCTCTTGACCTCTCTTCAAACGGAGGAGTGTCAGGGAAGAGGAAGAGGAGAGGAAACTTGCCCAAAGAGTCAGTACAGATACTCCGGGACTGGCTCTACCAACACCGCTACAATGCTTATCCATCAGAGCAGGAAAAAGCTCTGCTGTCCAAGCAGACCCATCTCTCCACACTACAGGTACTGAACATTTATAGAAGTGTATATATGTGGCCTAGTACAGAACAAAAACAAACAAGGGAACAACTGCATGTAATGCAGCTAATCAGAATAATCAAATTTCCCATGGTTATGGAAAACTGGAATAGCAGGGAATGTTAAAACTGTGATATCCAGGATGTATTATTTTAGTATTATTTGTATATTAATATAGTATTTAATAATATTTTGAATTAGCTTCTATTTTTATATTTTAAGACAACATTTCTAATTTTCACTTACGTTTTGAAAGTTTGTTTTCATCTAATATTTATATTTTATTTTATTAAAGCTTTTTTCAAAAAGAAAAAAATTTTTTTTTTAGTTTTAGTTAACAACAACAACACTGTTTCCAGGTCTGGAAAAGTCACAAAAAAATTTAATTTTATTGTTTAGAAACTGCTCTTTGTGATTGAAGCATCTAAAATACTGTATATAAAAATAGATTAAACAATATAATATACAAAATCATGAGGCCAAAAAGTTTGAGAAATATTTGAATGACTCAAAGCAGTTTCTTAAGTTATGCTTCAGAGAAGATCTGAAGTTTCTCACGACTGCTTTTTTCTGTCAAGAATGCAAAGGGGAATTTTTCAGTTTTCTGCTTTGTTGATCAGTAATCTATTTATATGCTTCACAGGAGCGCAGTTAACTGTCATCAATGTCTAGTTCAACTGACGTGTGAAGGAAACCGAAAGGTTCAATGTCATAAATAGCAGAGGGCCAAAAAAAAATACGTCAGAGAAAGAAAGAGTCAGCTCTTTTCGCTAGCGCTACTGCGTTTAAGATCACACATTTTGTTCCCGCTGAGTTTTAGCGTCATATAAACAACACTTCCTGTGAATGCAGTCAATGGAGAGAATTCCTGTGGACAGATGAGTGAATAACTGTTTTGAGTCATCTGAGATGTAGCCACATAGAGAGGGAGGGAGAGAGAGAGAGAGAGAGAGACTTGCTCAGACACTGGGCCAGGAATTTCCCCTGCGCTCAGCCAGCTGTCTCACTAACAATAGGGAGACACAATACACACACATTAACATAGTGAAGACTACCAGGCTCAGGCGGACCGTTGGATACACAATACAGCCCCATTACCCAGAGAGCCAAAGAGGCTTCTCTTCTGAAGAGACTCACTGGAAGACAATACAGGAGCATTACCATACTGAGGACTGCATCTTGAAAACGGCCCTTTTAGAAACTGAGAAAGAAAAGTTAGAACTCAAGTTATTTCATTATGGCATAATGTGTGTATTGAGAAAGGAGGCCAGAATAGAACTGTAAAAAGTCAAAACAGCTGTGCTCATTGTTGTAGCAAGTGTACTAAGTTTAAAATTCTGAAGAGTTTTTGTTGTACGTGTAGTGTCAAAATAGACAATAAAATAGATACNATAGATACTAAATATTAAATATTAAATAAAATGCAGCATTAAAAATTAAGTAAATGTATATAGTTTTTATTGTAATAATTTTATTAAATATTATATATATATATTTAATACAATTATTTGATATATTTAATAATATATATATATATATATATTAGTTAAATTAACATTGATTTTATGTTCCTAGCTGAATATAATTAATTTTTTTAGACACTTTTTAGACTTGAGATCTGTGTGTGTTTACACTTAAACTTCAGTGTAAATTAGTAAATTATCAGTTGCCTGTGGTGCATTATCTTCTTAGACTAAAAAGGCCAGCAGAGTTCAATTGTTGATATAAACTAAAGGTGTCAACAGTTGGCCATTACTAACGAAAGTAATTGGTCTTTTTGTAGAGATGCACACCGAAGTCAAGCATTCACATGTGTTTTCTATACCCTGAAATGTTGGATTTGCATTAGAGTAGTTCTTACACCCCTTCAGGTGAGATTCACCAGAGCCGTGAAAGATACAGAGCTATTAGCATGATTAAGGCCTAAAGCCCTTAGGCCCAACAAAGAGAACAATCTGAGGGATAAAGGTGAACTGTTACTTAGGTGATTGAGAGAAATCCTCACCGCCAAGAGCTTCCTGCTTTCAACTGCCAACTCAGCTTTTTAAAAGAGGAAAAACATAAATAGAGTCAGAGATCTGTCACATGTTAACTCAATACAGACTCATGAATTTCCATTTTAAACTTGAGCAAGACAGTGCGCAAACAAAATAAAAGGTTTTATAGGACTTGTAGGCTTTGAAGTTAGAGATAGAATGTGAGGTTATACATCCCATAAGAAAATAACAATATTTAATTGCTTAATTATATATTTTTGATTAAAAATGCCTTTTTTTTGTTCTGATTTAATAAAAACTTAATTTAGGTTAATAAAAGTAACTTTTTTTATTTAAAAATTGTCTTGTTTTACAGTTTTAAAGAACAAAACAAAAAAAGTACGGCTTATTTAGATGATCTACTTCTTCATTATTGGATTATAGGACAGGATATATGTTATGGATGCACAAATAAGTAAACAAAAATATTGAAAAATGAATGTTGATATGATTTGTAGTGTGATATGAAGTATGTTAGCATTTTAATGTATTATAATCTGCTCTTTTCTGCACAGGTGTGCAACTGGTTTATAAACGCCCGGCGACGACTCCTTCCTGAGATGCTCCGGAAAGACGGCAAGGACCCCAACCAGTTCACCATCTCGCGACGGGGCAGCAAGGGCGGCGAGATGCTCAGCGACAACTCCCAGTCCCCCAAACACGGTCTCCTCGCTAACGGAGAGGACCGCAACAGCTACGAGCCTGGCTCGCCTCACCCGACCAGCAACACACCCACTTCTAACAGTTACCCCAAAAAGGCCCTGTCCCCCAAAACACCCCCCTCACCCGGACCTGTCTTACCCAGACCCTCCGTCATCTGCCACACCACCATCACCACGGGCACACAAGGCATCGGCACGACAACGCGCCTTGGCGTCGAAGGAGCCACGGAGCTGCCGCTCACAGACGCCGCCTGTCTGTTCGGTTGTCGCGGGGAGGGTAACATCAGCCCCCAGAGCGGCCTGTTCAACACCCCACCGCCCACCCCGCCCGACCTCACCCAGGACTTCAGCGGCTTCCAGCTGCTGGTTGACGTGGCGCTCAAGAGGGCCGCAGAAATGGAGCTGCAGGCCAAACAGCTCCTCGCCTGAAGACAGAAAAGACGGATGGATGAATGAAAAAGCTTCATCAATGTTTGTTTCTTGCCCCCCAAAACTGAACTTCACAGCGAGTTCAAAAAAACTTGACTGAGCAACAGAAAGCAAACAAGCATGGCCTGATCATTTCTATTTTTGGTAAATGTAAATCAAATTGATGAGGATTCCTTTATGTAAAGCATTTCAAGGTGCCTTGGCAGTCAGTTCTTTTTTTGTATTCCATTTATATGTAAATAAATATGTATCTTTTCATTTTGTACACAGGGGACCAAAACCAAACAGTAATACGACTTCCTGTCTTTCCTTCTTTACGAGAAGATGAGCGCTTCTCCCATTCCTCATGAGTCTTTCTTTCTCGTTTTCAGAGATTCGGCTCTATGATTGTTGATTTTGCCTCATTTTTAGAGAACACGTCTGATATTCTGCCTCGTTTTTTTGCACAAAATGGCAGGTCATCTCAGTATCTTATCAACTCTAGCTTTCTCTCCAACAGACTCTAATCACTACTGCACCGGGTCATTCTGTGTCTCATAGATGTTCAGTTTTTTGTATTGTTTTTTGTTGTAAAGTTTCAGATGCTGTCGTTAGTATGTTTCTTTTTTTCCTTACATTACTCTTGAGGGATATTCAGATGTAGCAGAACTATAGTCTGAGATTTCCTCTGAATACTCAGTGTAGAAACGGCCAGTGAATGTGCCCACATGCTCCCCACCCCACCCCTAAACACACACACACACACACACATACACACAAATACACACCTTGGACAAATGAGCTGGAAGAATGAACACTACATGACTTGTATTAAGTTTTTTCTTTTTTGTTTATTAAGTTGAGACCACTTTCAGAGGATAAAAGGAAAGAATGGTTTTATGTCACCAAATATGTTGATTTCAAGGTTTTGGGACCTTAGACCAGTACATTTACAGTAGCCAATGTGACATGATGCCCAATGATGTGACTTCTCCTCCTTACTGTGCAATGTATGTGGCAAATAGGGGTCACACGGTGTTCAAATAAAGTTTTGTTTTCTACAAAATTAATCTCCTTTCTTCTGTTTATTTTTAACTACATTGTTCGACAAGTGTTTTTAGTGGGAAAATGGAAAGGTTCTTATATTCAAGGCTGTTGTTTTACCTCTAAACAAAGAGTATCATTGAAAAGATTAGCCTTCAGATGACACTTCTTTCCAGTAGTGTTTGAAAAATGAAATAACATGTAAGGTCAGACAGAAAATGTGGATTGCTTTCATAAAGCGAAAGCCAGCATGAGTAGGTACATCCAAACGAGGTGATTTATACAAATCCAACGCTGCCCTACCTTGACATCTTACACATATTAAAGGCATGTTCTTACAGGCTATTGCTAAATCATACTGACATTCTTCTGTGTGTGTAAGCTTCACAAGAACGCCAATTAGCATAATCCTGCATTTAATTAGCGGTAGCTAAAACCAGACGTCAACGATGGCTTGCCAATGGCGTCTGTGAGAGTGCATGTCTGTATCTGAGCACAGACAATAAAGACGGATTAGCGGGGACACGTCTGTCCTGGATATTCAATCACACTCGGTTAGACAGCTGTTCTTTACTTTAGACTTCTCACTGGGCTGAGATCCAAACAAACAACTCAAAGGGTCATTGGTCTGGTTGGCAACAAGTGATCAAAGTGATTAGCAGCTCAAAGCAGTTAATTAACCGAACACCTATATTTAAAAAGACATTACGTTCTATAATACCAAAGACTTTTGTATGTCTCACACATATTAGATGAGTTTATCTGTTCTCTGGGTTCATCCGTGGAAGAAGCCTGAAGCTGTCTACTAATAATAATCAAAGAAGATCTGTTCTCCTACTCAGGCCTCGGGCAATGATTTAAAACTATGGAAGCCTGTTTTCAACTCAGAGTAAAACATAAAGAAGCTAATAGTAAGAACGTTTCAAATAAGCAAAATTGTGAGATATGAAGTCAAGTCACCTTTATTTATATAGCGCTTTTTACAATGCAGATTGTGTCAAAACAGCTTTACAGTGATAACTGGTATATAATTTTGGCTGCACAGCAGCTCTTAAAGAATAGTGTCAGTGCAGGCAGATCAAAAGCACTGTTGAATAAATGTCAAGAATACTGTTGAATATTGAATGTCAAGTCAAATGTCAAGTGTCCCCAACTAAGCAAGCCAAACTCCAACAGGTGACATCAGGTTGCAAACAGGTGTTAAAATGGAGAAAGAAAAAAAAAAACGTGGGACAAACCAGGCTTAGTCGGGGGGCCAGTTCTCCTCTGGCGAACAGTGCTTTTTTACGATTCAGGTTGCTATCATAAGTCTGATAGGATCGCAACATTCAAAGTTTTTCTTCCAGTTCCATCCGGTTGAGGATCGTATTCATCACGCCGGTATGGACGGTTTGTTGAGGAACTGTGCTACTGACTGTCGTGTCGACGAGGCCTTCACAATGGATGATCTAGCTGACTCGATCTCTGCTGATACTTCAGGGCTGCGAAGGAAAAACTGTGAGAAGTTACGCAAAATAAAGTCGCAATTACGAGTTGCAATTGTGAGCTAGAAAGTCACAAAGACATAAAGCCGGAATAATAGTGAGACAATTTAAAATAAGCCAAATTGCGAGACAGCTGTCAAAATTGTGCGAAATAAAGTTACAATTACGAAAAACTATATGAGAAATATTACTGCAGCTGTGATATAAAAAGTCAATAGTGAGCTGTCACAAAAGTGAAAAATAAACGAGCAATTANATTCAAAGTTTTTCTTCCAGTTCCGTCCGGTTGAGGATCGTATTCATCACGCCGGTATGGACGGTTTGTTGAGGAACTGTGCTACTGACTGTCGTGTCGACGAGGCCTTCACAATGGATGATCTAGCTGACTCGATCTCTGCTGATACTTCAGGGCTGCGAAGGAAAAACTGTGAGAAGTTACGCAAAATAAAGTCGCAATTACGAGTTGCAATTGTGAGCTAGAAAGTCACAAAGACATAAAGCCGGAATATTAGTGAGACAATTTAAAATAAGCCAAATTGCGAGACAGCTGTCAAAATTGTGCGAAATAAAGTTACAATTACGAAAAACGGTCAAATTATGAGAAACAATGAAACAATATAAAGTCTTAATTATGAGAAATATAACTGCAGCTGTGATATAAAAAGTCAATAGTGAGCTGTCACAAAAGTGAAAAATAAACGAGCAATTACGGCAGACTGAGAATTACTACAAGAATTCAGACTGACGGCAGAAGGTCTGGACTCTAACGCAGCTTTCATTAGCCAAGGACCGCCCATTGGACGTTTGACTGACATGTAACGCAACCAATCACAGTTCATCATGTTTAGGGGCGTGAACATGTAAAGGCGACGTCCCTACAATAACAGACTGGCATGCATCTAATAAATTATTCATTCAAGAACGTTGTGCAAGTTTACTGCAACAGTGGAGCTGCGAACTTCACATACTTTTGAAAATCCAGTGTTTAGTTGATACTGGTAAGCGCTCATTGTCACAGTTGTAAACATGATGGCCTTCTTCTTCCACGAGGGGGTTTGGCACCACGACATTTGTTTCTAGGTGGACCATTATAGAACGCGACACACACGTCTCTGAAGAAATATAGACAATTAAGAAATAATAAAGCTGTAAGATCGCGATTTGGAGAAATAAAGTCGCAATCAGTGCTCGAAGTGGGCCGGTACGGACCGGTACACAGTACCGGCACTTCTATATTTTAAGCTACAGTACCGGCACTTCGCACATGTTGCCAGTACAGCATCACTAGGCCCTTTTTCTACTCAGAAAATGTTATTTTCATTTGAACATTTCATTTTAAATTAAAATGTATTATTGTGGATGTGGCATTAGATTAACATCATGCACAGAAATTATTAAAGACACAATCACACTGTAAAATTGGTTTGTTGGTTTAGGCCTAACTTAAAGTAGCCTAACCTGATTGCCTTATCATTTTGAGTTCATTTAAACTAAAAAAATTGAGTAGATACAAAAAAAGAGATTAGTTTATTCAACAGAAACTAAAAATATTATGTTATCTGAACAATATTTGTGAACCTAAGCAGATTTGACAAAAGATTTGAGAAAAGTTATAATTCATGATAATATATGTTTTTTACAGTGCAGTGACAGACAGAACTTAGTCTATGCACTGATTTAAACCGCTCAATAGTGAATGACAGAGAAACATGTAGTTATTTCATTCTAAATAATGAGCCAATGAGACATTTATAGCCTTAGAGTAAATGGATTTGTGGTTTTTGATGTCACTTTGAATTATAAGTGGCAAATTGATAGATGCATGTTCTCTTATTTTTTTTTTTAAATAAAGAGAAAAATAGAAAATAGAATATAGGAAATAGAAAAAAAGGGAATGGTTTTATATAGGGCAGATATTGCCCATCTCAATTACACTAATATAAGGCTTGTCTATATTCTAAATTAATATTAAAGGGATAGTTCACCCAAAAAGGAGCATTCTGTCATCATCTACTCCCTCTCAAGTTGTTCCAAACCTGTACAAATGTCTTTGTTCTGCTGAACACAAAGGAAGATATTTGGAAGAATATTTGTACCCAAGCAGATCTCGCCCCCCATTGACTACCATAGTAGGGAAAAAAAAACTATGGTAGACAATGGGGGGCGAGATCTGCTTGGTTACAAACATTCTTCCAAATATCTTGGAACTAATGAATATGACAATATATTAATGTTTTTTAATCATACCCCCCGCCCCCAGAGGGGGAGTCCCGGCACTTTATTTTTTCCACTTCAAGCACTCGTCGCAATTACAAGAACAATTGCAATTACTAGACTATAAAGACAATTCTGAGAAACAATGTCACAACTGTGAGATATTAAGTCTCAATTACGAGAAATAAAATCGTAATTGTGAGACAGTTATAATTGTGCGATGCAACATTGAGAATAAAATTCACAATTCTGAGAAATAAAGACAATTAAGAAAAATAAAGTCGCAGTTATGAGATTATGAGGAATCAATTTGCAATTGTGAGATATAAAGTAGGAAATGTCTAGGCTTCCATGTAAAACAGTCAATTATCTCTATTTAATGGATAAAACAAACAGACACATTTATTTGAAAATGAATCACTTCATGGCTGTGAGCATCTGTAACATTTTAATGATCAAAATTTCATACACGTGCCATAACATCAACAGTGTTGATACAATAAATACAAAATGTAAGTAGTAAGATATCCTTAGATGTAGGTTACATTTACAATGAAGAACATTCATGTATTTACACACAGTCATTTTGATAAGGTTTATGCTTTTACAAGAACAGTAAATACATAATATCCTGCCTTCATTTCCCAAAACATTGTGGTGAGTGCACCGTCCACAGTTTGGCAATAAAACAAAGTCTGATTTTCTTCTATTTTGGAAGATAAAACTCTAAAAAGTCAGGACTTATTTATTATGTTGCTGAATATAAACCAATATTTTCACATCAGTGAATGACAACAGTTAAGAAAATGTGATCACTTTCAGCAAAAAGTGTAGTGCTAGTCTCACAAAATATGTCTCATATATATCTTTTTAAAAAGAATGGAGATTTAAATCAAATCAAATGTAACCAATTAATATTTCTATAAACATATATTTCAATATCATTTTACTCATTTCATTTTTACAAATAAAATCACATTGATTTTATTTGTGTTAATCACTGATTGTCCAAATGTATTCAGTCTGATATTATTTGGCTGACAAAATGCAGAACTGTAAAACAAACAAACAAATATTTTAATATCAATAAGGGTATTTTGGAATATTGAATGCTATAATTGATAATCTCCAGTATCATCAGATCTCATCATGATATACACAAACACACATACGCACACACACACACACACACACACACTCATACACACGTTATATAGTCTCCCCTGAGGCTACGTTGTGCATGACTATCATATATTCATAAATTAAGGCCGAGCGTTTAAACATCAATAATATTTCAAACAAACATTAACCACAGTAGAAGGGCTCTAGTGCATAATAACTGGAACGAAGAGTTTAGTTAATAAGATAAACACTACAAGAATCAAACTAAAGCCAATGCAAGTGAACTGTCTAAGAAAATAGAGAATGGCTGCACATTGGCTGCTGGGAAACTAATATCAATATATATTTATAGTGACGTGTCTATCCACAGTGAAATATTTTGAGAAAAAGAAAAAAGAAATAGCTCTGTTTATTTAACATATTTAACAAGTGCAAATTAGTATTTGTTATTGAAAAGTATGAGACAGTGCAGTTAGGATTTGACTAGTATTGAGTATCTTGTCAGTGCAACTATGACGCGACGCTGTTTACAAATCAATTGTAAGAGTGTGTGATTCAACATAGGTTTCCTTAAATAGAAAAAATAATAAACTAATGGTGTGTGCTCTGTTTTGATACATGTATCTACTTGCACTGTCTCCTTAGGGTTGCTGAAATTATATACATCTAAGAATAAATAAAAACAAAAGAAAGTAGCTGATCTATATTACAAAGTATTAACTGTGCTACATATCGGTTGAAAAAAAGAGATGCCTTTAGGAAAATTAGGAAGCACTTGGGTACATGCACTTGATGTGGAAATAACACACATACACACTTGACTGACTTGGTTGAGGATAAAGACTATCATGCTAACTTGTGATTATAAATATAATGAATAAATTGCTCTGTCACAGTTGGTGTTTTTACTAAAATATGTATTATAGAGTTGTGACATTGCAGTTTTAATATTTCAAATGATTCTTTAAGCATTATTGAAATTCAAAAGCTATGGTAAAGAGAAATTATTAATGTCTGCCAGTTTAAATGTGTTTCGTCTAGTCTTAAATACATCTCCCTCGTTACAAAATACTGATATTTTACTTTATATCCATTTATACAAACATTTAGACAAATATAGTGAGGAGCTATATTAGTGAGCAGTCAGGAAGGCGTCTTATAATTCATCATTTATATATTTACAAAATACGCTAAACAATGTGCATTTTTTGAAACTAATGTCAAGTTCAACATAGCATAATGTGATTATTTGTCTGTCCACGCTGAACGGGAAACTGCTAAGCAATGTGACACAATCACAGCCAATCAGATGTTTAACGTACGGTTATAAAGAGCAGAATGGACCAATGAGATTTCACAGTGGGCGGAGCTATTCAATGCCACAGATTTGGAAAATGTCCTGTTAGTCGTTGTGGTTGTGGCTCGTTCACACTGACAGCGATTTTATTGCTGGAGGAGTTGTTGGACACTCATGTCGAATTACCTTGCTTTTGTCAGCAGAAATGGTTTTATATGTCAAAAAAACAAATTACACGCAAACACAAATTGTACACATATACAGAAAATTATGGAAGCCATAGCTAAAAGATAGCTGTGAGATCTAGATAATAAGAAACCACAATGTGAGAAATGACATCGTAATTGTGAGAAATAAAGTTGCAATTTACGATATAAGCTTGCAATTTCGTTAAGTCAGAATCACGAGAAATAAAAGCTCTTGTGATATATAGGGTCACAATTGTGATAAATGAATTGTGCGTCTGTGATATATAAAAAACACAATTATGAGTAAAATAGTCACAATTACGATTTAAAGTCGCAATGATCACTTACATCAAGTAAAGTCGCAATTACGTAAAAAATAAAATCGCTTGTGATATATAGGGTAACGATTGTGACAAATTCACTGTGATAAATGCAGTTACGAGAAATAAAGTCACAATTACGATATAAAGTTGCAATTATCACTTAAAATCAAAATGACATTAAGTGAAGTCACAATTACGAGAATCTCTTGTGATATAGGGTCACAATTGTGATATATTACTTGTGCGACTGAGATATAAAAATGCAATTGTGAGAAATAGGTACAATTATGATATAAAGTCGCAATTAACATTTAAAATCACAATTACCTTAAAGGACTAGTTCACTTTAAAATGAAAATTACCCCATAAGCTTTACTCACCCTCAAGCCATCCTAGGTGTATATGACTTTCTTCTTTCTGATGAACACAATCTGAGATATATTACTAAATATCCTGACGCATCAAAGCTTTATAATGGCAGTGAACAGGAAACAATGAATATGAAGCTCAAGAAAGTGCATTCATCCATCATAAACATACTCCACACGGCTCCGGGGGATTAATAAAGGCCTTCTGAAGCGAAGCGATGCATTTGTGTAAGAAAAATATCCATATTTAACAATTAAAATTAAAATATCTAGCTTCCGCCAGACTGCCTTCTGTAAAGCGTAACTTACACAACGTCAGTTACGCTTTTTTCTAAAGTTGAATAAGGAAGGCGTAGGACGTTGCGCAAGCATTTTGAACTGTGAAAGGCAATACACTTTCTTGAATACAGAAGGCGGCCTGGCGGAAGCTAGATATTTTACTTTATAACTTGTTAAATATGGATATTTTTTTACACAAACGCATCAGAAGGCCTTCATTAACCCCCCCGGAGCCATGTGGAGTAGTTTATGATGGATGGATGCACTTTTTTGAGCTTAATACTCGTTCACTGCCATTATAAAGCTCAGATGCGTCAGGATATTTATTGATATAACTCAGATTGTGTTCATCAGAAAGAAGAAAGTCATATATAGCTAGGATGGCTTGAGGGTGAGTAAAGCTTGGGCTAATTTTCATTTTAAAGTGAACTAATCCTTTAAGTAGTCACAATTACACAAAATAAAATATCTTGTGATATATAGCGTTACAATTGTGATATATTGTTAGACTCTGAGATATAAAAACACAACTGCAAGAAACAGTCACAATTATGATATAAAATTGCAATTATGAAAAATAAAAGTCACTGCAATTTTGAGAAATAAAGTCAGATTCACTGGACACGCCCACATTACACCACCTTGCGTATATCACCAGAAATCTGAAAATAAAAGACTTCGGGTCACTTCATTGCTGTCAGTGTGAACGGGGCTTAATGCTGAATGAAATCCCTGACTGCCCGTATGTAATGTTTCATAACTTGACACATTGCTAATTTATGAATGGCTAATGAATCAGAGTCGTGAAGAGTGGTTTGTTCTGACAGTGCTTCTGTCAATGGCGTGACAGCGTTGAGTGGTGACAGATAAAAGTGTCACATTTGTCAGATACGATGGACATCTATGTCAGTCAAAAACAGGTGAGTGGCACTGCTAGGGAGAGATAGAGAGTGGATAAAAAAGGAGATATGATGGTTTGAGAGGATAGGAGAGGGTGACCGAGTGGGAGGTTGAAAAATATGAGAAGAAAGATGAGAAGAGGTGGTTTTTCCATGCTTTCCCCTGATACTGAGAACAGATCAACCTCGCCCTGTCTCCAAGGTACAGGGTGACACGTGAGAGAGTGTGGTACATGTACAGAAAGCCTGACACCCACATGTATACATACATACACGGCAATTAAAGCTACATTGGCCGGTAAGATGTTCAGAAGTGATCGGTATGTTGCCCTTTTAGAAGTTATGTCCTCTTTGAGAACACAAGACATATGGCTCTTACACGGTAACCGCAAAAACTACAAACAAAATATTAAAATTCAGTAGTGTGCAATATTTGGGTAGTAATATTAACAGACATAATAATATGTGGTGTTTTAGGCATGAATGTATATAGGTTATTTTAACAATTCAATATAGAGTGTCTAATAGTAATATTAAAGTCTTTGGGAGTTTAACAATGGAGCTACAAATGGCAGGACAGAGGAAGAGAGTAAAATAAAGTTGTAAAATACAGTAGAAGCCCACAGTGAAGAAACTCTCTTTTACACAAGAAAAGAGGAGTGATTATGTTACAGCTACCCTGCCTTTGTCATTCAGTGCTATTGTGTTATGGTTGAAGATGAGTGTGTGTGTGTCTATTTAGGCTTCTAAGCACCCGGTTTTCAGTGTGACAGTGTTTATAATCGTGTTTGGGCCTCTGGGATGTATATTTCGATGCTGTCGGCGCATTCTGTGGCAGAGCTCTGGCGCTGAGATGCGGCGGCACGTTTAGCCGCTAGCAGTCGCTTACGAGCCTCCATCCGCTGGGATCCCTCCAGAGACCGGTCTCTCACTAGCAGCACGGGACCCTTCCCAGGTTTCCTGGGTACTGGAGGGGGCACGCGCTTCTCCTGGACAGCAACGACAAACCGGTTAGTGTCACTCCGCGACGTAACACAACACAGCTAATGCATGCAAACGTGGGGTCATCTGTTGGGTCATCTGCAATATTTAGTTGTGTTTGAGTTCCAGGCATCAGCCAAATACATTTAGTGAGCGCTCAGGGCTGGCAGGGCCATTACGGAGGCCATTTTTGTCAACTAGGAGTTTAACCCATTTTGGCATGAGGTAAACGGGACCCCGGACGTGAACCACATGCAGCGTGCAAATGGGAGCATCACCTCAAAACCCGATCACTGTCAAACACAGAACAAATAAAATAATAAGAAAGTGAGCAAAACAAATCAAATAATAGCATAACTCATGCAGCATTCTCAAATAAAATACTAAACAAAATAATAAAGCAACAGCCTTAAAGGGATAGAAAATTCTGTCATCATTTACTCCCCCTTAAGTTGTTCCAAACCTGTATAAATGTCTTTGTTCTGCTGTACACAAATAAAGATATTTGGAAGAATGTTTGTAACCAAGCAGATCTTGCCCCCCATTGACTACCATAGTAGGGAAAAAAATACTGTGGTAGTCAATGGGGGGGCGGGATCTGCTTGGTTGCAAACATTCTTCCAAATATCTTCCTCTGTGTACAGCAGAACAAAGAAATTTATACAGGTTTGGAACAACTTGAGGGGGAGTAAATGATAACAGAATTTTCATTTTTTGGGTGAACTATCCCATTAACCCGTCCCCGTTCCAAACCCGTAAGACATTCATTCATCTTCAGAACACAAATTAAGATATTTTTGATGAAATCTGAGTGTTATTTTTTATCCCCCATAAAAAGCAAACCAGACAGCAACATATTGTCGACCCAGATCCGGCCCATATCTGGCCTGCATGGAATCCAGACGAACCAGATGTGGGCCAGATCTGGTTCAACACTATGTTGCTGTCTGGCAACATAATTACAACATTCAAGGTCCAGAAAAGTAGTAAAGACATTGTTAAAATAGTCGACGTGATTACATTGGTTCAACCTTAATGTTATGAAGCGACGAGAATACTTTTTGTGCACACAAAAAGTATTCTCATCGCTTCATAACATTAAGGTTGAACTACTTTAGTCACATTAACTATTTTAACGATGTCGATGTCTTTACTACTTTTCTGGACCTTGAATGTGGTAATTACATTGCTTTCTATGGAAGAAAAAAACTTCTTGGATTTCATCAACAATATCTTAATGTGTGTTCCGAAAATGAACAAAGTTCTTACGGATGTGGAACAACATGAGGGTGAGTAATTAATGACAGAAATTAAAGTCAGAGTACACACCATATTTAACTGGAGGCAAATACATAAAAAGTGTCTGTTCAATACATTGTGCTGAAATTTTGAATAATATGCTTGTTGTTCTTTTCTGTGCAATTCCAATAAATAGGAACTGGGTCTGTCAAGCTTCAAAAAGGACACAAAAGCACCATAAAAGCATCGTTAAAGTAGTCAATGTGACTTGACATCTGCCCTAGCACTCCTTGGTTTGTTCGTAAGAATTTATGAGAGTAGTTAAGTCTGATTCACAAACAAATTTGAGGTGTTTTTAAGCTTTAAGGCCTAAGGCTTCATCATGAACAGTGACCTGTATGATCCTTCAAAACTTTCCTTTTGCATGGCACAAAAACAACAAAAGTCCCACAAGTTTGGAACAAGCAATTAAATAAAGAATTTTCATTTTAGATGAATGACATATTGAACAGACTGCACTTCCACCCCTCACTGGGTCATTTTTTGCTTGCATCAAATTAAATATTGCATCTACTCTGACATATAATCGAACAGTTACGATAAACCAAATATTCAGCATCTAAAGAAATGTAACTCTCACGGCACTGTATTTATACAGCGTCGCAAATTGCTTTGTGTCAACTGTGGTATTCTTAGCCATTTTTAGAGAGTGTGTAATTCATCTGGATTTGTGATGTAAAATATGTACTTTTCTCTCAGGAGGCTCCAGCACTCTCCAGTTGTTAGCTTTCAGCTGGTGTAGCTCGTCAAACTTCAGACTGATGTTCTCAATTGACAGCTGCAGCATATCCCAGAATCCTGCCAGATCTTGAGACACGGGCCGCGGGTGGGCGTTGGGATTCTGACAGCCAGAGAACAGATTATACACAAAACATCTGTTAATTTGGAAAAAAATGACAATATCTAACTGGGTGATACTGATTTAGCTTATTTTAATGCTACTCAGGCTAACACAGGCAATCAGGGGCGGAGTCACCAAGTGTCGCTCTGCGCTGACTGGCTGATGGATGTGCGCTTCATACATACCAAGTTTTCTTCACAGAGCTCCCGGAACTGCTGAAATTTCTGCGACATCAGCAACTGAGCGCTCCCCACAGCGCTACGAATCTTGCCGAGGACTAAACACACAAAAAAAGAGAATCAGCTGTGGAAAACAAGTTTAGTAAAACAAAAGTAGCATTAAAAAGTTGATTAGCACAGTATGAGAAACTCTAATAACACAGCAGTGAATGTGTGCGTTTGTGTTGCAAAGGCTTAGACTGTCGGTTAATGTTTAAATGCTGTCTCTTTGAAGCGAGAAGGGGGTCATAAATATCTAAGGCTTGGGAACTTGAATGCAGGAACCAGAGGAGCAGGGGGAGTGTTTACCATACACACCAAACAAACACCCGCCAAAAGCCAGTGAGCCAAGAAATTCACGCACACACATACCGAACAAGAGTGTGTGATGTAAAAAGATAGATTGAGAGTGAAAGAGAGTAAATAGCATATCAGATTACCAAACAAGGGTGAATTATCCTAAAGGAAACTAATGTTTGCCATGTGGGGGTCATATAAAGGCTTCCGCCTTGGCCTGAGGAGTGACTGCAGTGTGTCTCTGTGGATTGGAGCCGTGAGGCAGTTTAAACAGTGATCTGACGAAATGAACTCGCTCTGTTTAACATATGCAGCAGCAAGAGACCATATGGCAAACAATGTGCTGTCATAGGACATGGAGATTAGCATATTTTATGTATTCAGGGAAAGAGGGAAGGGTTAGAGAAGAGAGAGTGGAAGGAGACAGATATAGAAACAGTGAGAGGAAGAGGAAAATATACAGAGAAAGAAGGAGCGAAAAGAAACGAGGGAGACGGGTGGCTCCCTGCTGGTAGAAATGTCTGGTATGTGCGAGGGAGACAGACAGGAGAACAAGCAGGCTTTGTGACTGACACGAAGACGGTCACTGCGCCGTGTGTGTGGGTGTGTGTGCTTGAGCGGGGAAAAGGCGGGAAGTGGGAGAAAAAGAAACAGGCTGGCCGGAGGTAACCAGACTGTGAAATGACCTTGCGCACTGGTAGTTTTGTTAAAGTGGCTGATTATTCTTCAAATGACTTAGACACAGACTGTACAAATGTCACTCTAAATATAGTTTTTCAATCAAATGACTTCTTCACTTTAAAAATAAAATAGCGGATTCGGAAATTCAATAATTTTAGCTACAATAACCATTTTGCTATAGTTACTTTGCTATATGGTTTTAACTAATTCAAAACCTAGTGAGTTGCCTGACTAGAAAGTATTTGGGGGCATCAAAGATGTATTTAGAACATTCAAATCGAACATGTGAATCTCAAAAAAAGTGCTGTTGAATCAAATATTGTAAATGAGCCTATAGTGACCAAAAATGTTGTTGAATCAAACATTCTAAATCTATAATGTCCAAAAATGCAGTTGAAAAG
Organism: Anabarilius grahami; assembly: GCA_003731715.1. Classification (NCBI taxonomy): domain Eukaryota; kingdom Metazoa; phylum Chordata; class Actinopteri; order Cypriniformes; family Xenocyprididae; genus Anabarilius; species Anabarilius grahami. Next base: position 3,678,658 of record RJVU01059636.1, on the reverse strand, counting down.
AACTTTATAAATGAGCGCTTAAAAAGAGGTTTTTTTTCTTGTCGCTTCATAACATTAAGTTTGAACCACTGTAGTCACATGGACAATTTTAACAACGTCTTTACCACCTTTCTGGGCCTTGAAATTTGGAATGACATTGCTGTGTATAGAGAGGTCAGAAACCTCTCAGATTTCATCAAAAATATCTTAATTTGTGTTCTGAAGATGAACAAAGGTCTCATAGGTTTCATGAGGGTGAGTAATTAATGACAGAAATTTCAGTTTTGGGTGAACTAACCCTTTAAATCAAACATTCTAAATGAGTACATAAAGCCCAAAAATGAATCTATAAGGATTATAAATGATCCCAAATCGAAACTTCCACAAGATCTATAATGCATCAAAATGCAGTCAAGCTGGGCAGCCTACTACTTTTTTTACTTTTAGAGTCATTGTTACTCACTGTCTTCTGGTAGCTCGTTCTCTCGCTCATCCTGCTCCATCTGTTGGCACCAGCCCTCCATCCTCTCCACCTCTGCATGCAGCAGCTTCATAAACCAGCGTCCGTCCTGCGGACACACAGAGCCTGACACTCCACTTGCGTATTCCTCCTCCATAACTCCATCCATCCAGGGGACCGGCGGGGGCAGAATGGAGGGGTCGAAGCCTACGTCGGTGAAGTCATCCTGGGCACAGGCATGGTAGTGGTTCCCAGAGCCCTGGATGCTGACAGTGGAAGTGGCTGCATCCTTGGACGGCTGGCGGACAATGGGCCCCTGGTGGGTCTGCGTGAACTGGTCATCACCGAGACCCTCCAGAAGGTCAAGATCAGCTTGAACGGCAGTGGTGACGCTGTTAGAGCGTGTGACTCTGCGGTAGCTGGAAAGAAAAGATAAATAGTGTTTTACAGTTTCAAATCAACTTTGCTAAATGTGCATCTAATGCTCAGAAAAAATGTTGACTCAAACTTTTCAATTGCGCCGTTGACAATAACAAAGACTACACAAAAAATGTGCATCATAGCATACTGTTGACAAAAATATGATGAGAAAAATTAACACTTTATTAATAAAGCTTTCAAGGACAGTTTCATAAAATGCAAAAGTTGGGGGTCAGTAAGATTTGTAAAATGTTTTTGAAAGAAGTCTCTTCTGCTCATGAAGGCTCAAAAATACAGTAAAACAGCAATAGTGTGAAATATTATTATAATTTATAGTGACTGTTTTCTAATTTAATATATTTGAAAATATATTTTATTCCTGTGATGGAAAAACCATCATCCTAATATGCTGTTTTGTTGCTCAAGAAATATTTCTTCTTATTGTCAATGCTGAAAACAGTTTTCCTGCTTAACATTTTTGTGGAAATTTATATCTATATCTATATATATATATATATCTATATATACAGTCAAACCAAAATGTATTAATACACCTTGAACATTTCATTCATTAATATAGTTTATTCACTATAGTTTAAAAAATGGTAATAAAATATGACAAGATCTGGTTAAACTGTGTAAGAAAATTTTTTATCTTAATTATGTCAGATAACACTTAAGCAAAACATGGTCAGGTCAAAGTGACTGAATAATGTTTGGTCCCAAATTTTTATCAATTTTACTGGTAGTCCACTGTATGAAGAATTTTTGGGTATAATATGTCACAGTTTACTTTATTTTGCTATCCTCACTTACATAAATGAACTATAGTGTCCTGCACCCACTAGTAAAAAAATGTCTGAATAATTTTTTTATGTATATATTTTTATTAATTTTTAATTTTTGTGTATATATATATACACACACACACAGTATATTCAGTATTTTTTATGAAAAGAACAGCAAAACATGTTGTAACATTATAAATGCTGAATAAAAGTATTAATTTCTTTCAAAAACAACTTACTGACCCAACCTTTTAAACGATATGTTGTATTTTTGTTGTATATTGCTAAAACATTTTTCAAAATGTTATTTAAAAAAGTTAACTACAAGTAAACGAAATGGTACACTTTGAATAAAATGCTATAAATGCTATTTTCATTGACGAAAATCATGTCTTTTTAGTCAAATATAATATGTTAAAAAGGATGAATATGACGTGACAAAACACTGGCTAAAGTTAAAGAACATTTTAATCATAATACAAAAATTATGATTAAATTGTTCCCTGTTCCGAAAAGTCAAATAAAATGTAAAAACAATAAAAAAAAAACAATAAAAATGAAAACATGTTTTATACTGTAGCCAAAAATGCTATTGAAATGAAAGTTATAAACATGTCAGCAACTCTCAAAATCCTGTGAAATGAAATGTTCCCAATGCCCCTATAATGTCCAAAATGCTGTAGAAACAAACGCTTAAAATGTACTTATGATGTTAAAATAAATTACATTAATTGGCTTGTAATTTTCAGTTGAAACTTTCTTCTAGGTAACTGTAGACTATGATATTGTATACAAGTGAAACAAACACACACACACACACACATCTCCTCTCCTTTAGGAATAGAGAAGGATAACATATCAAAGCGATCTGGCTTAGATCTGCTACTCTGTGTTTGCCTAGTGTGTGTGTGTGTGTGTGTGTGTGTGTGTACTGGAGAGGTAGGACACCTGCTCTATTCAGGTGCACTGAAGCACACTGACATCTCTCACCATACCCTGAGTGTGTGTCGCCTGTGTGTGCCCGTGCATCTGAGCACTTGAATATTGGCCTATTGAAAGGCACAAAAACCAAAATAAAACACATACAGGCCATAAATTGATAGGTTTTCTTTTTCGTGGACCTAACAATCTGTGTTTTCATCCATCCATCTAGTAATCTGTTTCTGTTCTCCTCCACTACATTACTGAGTTCTGATTTCTTTTTTTAACCATTTGTTTTCCATTAAAGACCATTTTAGATTGTTGGGGTGTGTGTGTGTGTGTGTGTCAGAAAGGCCTGTTTCATATCAGCTAACTACTTCCTGTAGAGAGGAAGAGAGACAAATAAAGGGTGCAAGAGAGAGAGAGAGAAAAGAGTATTCATTTCTTGTTCCGCTCACATGGTAGTAATCATTGCCTTCTGTAAATCATATCATAAGAAACCGTTCGAGAATGTCTCTCTCTCTCTCTCTCTCTCTCTCTCTCTCTGTGTGTGCGTGTGTGTGTGTGGTTTTCATGTTCACAGTAAAATGTAACTATGCCAGACAGTTTCACAGCAGATTCTTTTCACATCTGAGCCTGAAATACATAGTGTCCCCAAAAATATCTGGACACTTAAGCCACATTTAAAAAAAGAATTGCACTGTATTAGATGACAGAATATCAAACTAAATGCCAAACATTTGAAAGAAATATAAATGGCAAAACAATACACTAAAACAAATAAAAGTATTAAGTCTTAAGCTATTGTTCATGTTCATATGATGATCTAAACTTGAGAGCAGAACAGACTTACATACATCCATACATTGATATCAGTTTACCGGTGTACCACGACTTTTGTAACAGCCAGCCAATCAGGTTGAATCTGGATATTCCATTTATGTATGAGACGGATTGTGCACAGAGTGGGCGTGACGTTTGAGGCTGAAACTAACCTATGGTGCACTCAGTGCTTTACATATTAACCAAAGCTATCAATAGACATGAGAACAACCACACACATTCATTTTTCAAGATGCTTCTAGCGAGGGTGAGCCGCATGTTAAAGCCACTAGGACCACCACAGCACCAAAGGGTGTGACAGGGAAGACACCAGGGTCAGAAAGTGACTTTAAAAAAAAAAAAGACAATATTTCTATTTATCTATCTATCTATCTATCTATCTATCTATCTATCTATCTATCTATCTATCTATCTATCTATCTATCTATCACTGTACATTATCAAACATGTCTGACTACCTGTTGTACTGAACCTCCCTAGAGCTAAAGAAGCCAGACGTGAGTGCTTTGGGACAAAGCCACAAGGGAAGACAACTCATTCCTTCATTTCCTTCATTCCTACTGCACTGAGGAGGAAAAGAGTGTATGACACGCTAAAGGAGTCTCTGCATACAGTTCAAGGGCTCTGACTTCAGCAGGAAACAAGAGCAGACCTGTGCTAGGAGAGCAGTGTGTGTGTGTGCCGGTGTTTTACAGCTGTATTCCCTCTCAGTTACAAAGGCATGCTTCAGCAAAGTCCAAATACCGGCGACCTGTGCGGGTGTGTGGGTTATGTGTGTCCCTCTCTCACTGTCTAGGAATCTGCTGCCCTCGACTCCTCAACGCTGGTAGTTACCAGCCACAACCTCCTATATATGTGTACACACACACAAACACACGCACTAGTTCAGTTCCAAAACCTGAAGCGACCTCACTGTCTACACTGGCAGCTCCCTAAGGCAGCATGTTAAACACAATCAACAAAAACAGTGTTGGCCACAAGTGCTGTCCAGAGTTGTTTGTTTTTAATGATTCTATATGTTAGATTAAATCATCAAAATATGAGGAATATGTATGTGTATATATATACATACACACTACCAGTCAAAAGTCTGGAATCTGTAAGATTTTTTATGTTTTCAAAAGAAGTTTCGTCTGCTCACCAAGGCTGCATTTATTTAATTAAAAATACAGTAAATATTATTACAATTTAAAATAACTGTTTTCTGTTTGAATATACTTTATAAAGTAATTTATTCCTGTGATCAAAGCTGAAAAAGCTTTGTATATCAGATAAATGCTGTTCTTTGAACTTTCTATTCATCAAGGAATCCTGAAAAAAAAAGTACACAACTGTTTTCAACATTAATAATAATCATAAATGTTTCTTGAGCAGCAAATTATCATATTAGAATGATTTCTGAAGGACACTGTGACACTGAAGACTGGAGTAATGATGCTGAAAATTCAGCTTTGCCATCACAGGAATAAATTACTTTATAAAATATATTCAAACAGAAAACAGTTATTTGAAATTGTAATAATATTTCACAAAATTACTGTTTTTACTGTATTTTTTTATTAAATAAATGCAGCCTTGGTGAGCAGATGAAAATTCTTTTAAAAACATTAAAAATCTAACCGCATCCAAACCTTTGACTGGTAGTGTATATATATCATTTTATTTACATTTTTTTAATTATGAGGGAAGAACAAAACACTAAACTTGGTCATGTTATTCATCTGACAAAATTATTAGGGTTAAGATGTCAAATTCCCTTAGGCCGGACATCACTTTAGGCTACTACTGTACTGAGAGTTTGATGTTAGCATATTGCTAAACTAACAACACAATACTCCAAGATTTTAAAACAGTCCAATATTAAAGGTGCAATGTGTACATTTTAGGAGGATCTATTGACAGAAATGCAATATAACATACATAACTATGTTTTCAGTGGTGTATAAAGATCTTACATAATGAACCGTTATGTTTTTATTACCTTAGAATGAGCCATTTCTCTCTACATACACCGCGGGTTCCCTTTCATGTTAAGTTTCCATTTTGCGCCGACATGTTTCTACAGCAGCCCTAAACGGACAAACTGCTCTACAGAGCGCGTTTGATTGACTAGCTACTCAGTGTTGTCTCGGGCGACGACATATTTGTCCTGTGTTGGCCACTGTAGCTACTCTATATTGCAATTCGCAACCTCACTGCTAGATGCCGCAAAAATGTACACACTGCACCTTTAAATTTCAAATTGAAATACTTATCAATATTGAATAAAAATAAATTGTATAAAAAACTTTTTCAATGTTAACATGTTGTTAAGCTATACTCTAAAAATAGAAATATATAAATGTTGGGTAAAACAGTCCATTATAAACAAAATTATTTTTATACATAACAGAACTGAATGAAATAGATGTTTCAACATTGACGCATTGCTAAGCTAACAACACAACACTCTAATAAGCATAAATACAGCATATATAAATATTGTGTAAAATTTCTATTTAAAAGAATTTATTTTTGTACTTTTCTGTATTAAGCTAAATATATTTGTAAACAACGTTTCAGTGTTAACATATTGCTAAATTAATGACAAAGTACTCGAATGATCATAAAAATACATAGCATACATAAATATTGAGTAAAACTGTCAATACTATTTCTTATACTTTTCGGTACTGAATGAAATATATTTACAAACAATGCTTCAATGTTAACATGCTGCTAAACTAACAACACAATAATCTAAACATAAATACAGTGCATACACAAATATTGGGTAAAATAGTCTTTTAAATTGCACTAAATTTATACTTTTATAAATATAATTTTATGCTTTTATACTAATACACAGTAATTAAATTATATTTGAAATTGTATACATTTATAAATATATATAAATATAAAAAATGCATATACATATAAACATGTATTAATATATTAATATATAATTTAATAATAATTTATATATTATTTACCAATATTTTATGCATGTGAATAATCTAACAGTACAATACTCTAATTAGCATGAAAGTGTATAACATACACATGCATGTTTTAATTGGCAATATTTTAAGTAAAATAAAAAAAAATGTAATATTTGTACTTTTCAGTAATAAATGTAACATTCATAAAACTTTCTCATTCGCCGTTTTTATTTATTTTTTCCATAATTCCGTTGGCTATGAAGGATATATGCGATGCAAGGCTAAAATTAGGTGTCTCTGATGGTACCAGTGTTGCGACTGCGAGTATGTCTGTCATGCCTTAAAATGCCGCCTCCACAGACAGTTCACTATAATGAAACAGAGCAACTGCCACTGAACATAACTGACCTTCTGTAAAACTACTGTTTATACACAGTATGTCTGTGTGTTTAACATTTGTTCTGGCATTTGATCTGTACTCTAGGACAGCAATTTGGCTACGAGATGAGGATTTTACGATGCTTCGGCTGAACCTATAGCTGAACTTTAAGAGAAAACACACAGAGATTGAACATCTAGTGACCCTACCACTCTCTCTTTCACTCTACCTCCTTCTGGCGTTATGTCCTCCCTCTCACAGGGTGCTAAAACAGTGACATCTTAGGGAGTGTGAGTCAGAGAAAGCAAAAGCAAGCGAGAGAGAGAGGTGAGACAGGGGGTCGATACTTGACCATGTCTATGACCCAGCAGCCTGCCTGCTTCATAATGGGCACAGCAACAGATGGCCGTGCACGTACACACAGACACACCCGTATACACACAGAGCAGCTGTCTCTCTGCCTCCCACTCCTTTACCCTTTCAGGAGGCCCCAGTGTCCAAACCACCATGATAGGGACAGCTGTGTGTGTGAAATAGAGACAGAGAATGGGAGGGTCTTTGTCACAGGAGCATGTGCTTGAAATGACAACTCTCTCTTTCACTTTCTTTTCTCTCTCCAATTACAGCTTCCATTTTTCTGACACTTTCATAGTCATTATCCTCACATCTGTAATGTTATAAATGACTTTGTCTTATTTACATGAGCACATGATTGGAGTTAAAGGCTAGAGATGTAATGGAATATGTTACTGGGGTGTGTGTGAGAGAGAGTGAGTGGGTGTAGATAAACTTACCAACTCTCCTCCTCTACTTGAATGCCGACAGACTGAAACTTGCAGTGCACTTCTGATTGGCTGGTTTCCTCAGGACCGTCAACCTAAACAAACACACACACATTCAATAGGAGTCTGGGTGTACATTTTGAGTTGTCGTTAAACTTACTGCTGTACATCTGTAGTTGTTTGTACTTGAGGCCTTTCTAATTTGTCTTTTGTGAATATTTTAGAATCAAATGATGTAGGTGTAAAGCAAGAAGTGATTAAAAATGTGCAAATTGTACACTATATATTGATGCATACTCAATAATCAGATAATGTACTGCAGATAAAGGCTGTGTTCCAAAAGCTAGTACACTGCCTACCTAGACAGCATATTTGGGCATCATAGCATGTAAAATACTGGTGCATACTCAATTAACCCTTCGCAAAGACCCGCCCCCCTTAGTTACTGTTGCTTTGTCCGACAAGCCATGGCGCTGTCAGGCCACACAGAGTGAAAAATTCATCGTGGAGCAAAGAGGACACTGACAACACGTCGACAGAAAAGACAGAGCAGGTTACTTATGATATTAAACAAAGTCCCAGCTTTCAAACTGTGTCATTTTTTTAAGAAATTCGAACAACAAAAAACGTTTTGTGTGTGTCGTGACAGATTGCTGTAGTGCCTCAGCTCAAGCAGCTCATGAACCGATCATCTCTTCCTACTAGTTAATTTATATCATCAAATAAACATGAATGAACATGAGAAGGAATGTTGTTTCAAACGTGGAAAGACGTAAGTACACACCATTTTTCAAGTTCAAGTCCACCGACGTTAATCTTCTAACTCCTAACTGCTTTGTCGGACAAAATGGCGGATTCGGCATTATGATTGGTTAGATCGCTTGTCAAACTCCCGGCGAAGGGTCAATTAGAGAATGTCTGTCTCCCAAAATCTAGTATGCAACCTGCCTAGGCAGCATATTCATGCATCATATACTCAAAAAGTGAAGAATATAGTGCTGATAATGGATGTGCTCAAAAAAATAAGTATGCTGCCTATCTAGACAGCATTCATAGGGCATCACAGTGTATACTACATAGATGGCTACTCAATAATCAGAGAATATTCTGCTGATTATAAATGGCTGTGTCTCAAAACTTGACAGCATTTTGGGAATAGTGTACACTGTCTTAGAGTATACTAAATACTCCCTGTGTATACTGGCTTAATTTAAAATAGCATACTGTCATACTAATCTTACTATTGTTGCCATATCTTTATACGGCAGAAATAGTAAGAGTAGCATACTATTCTAAAGGTTTTCAATATTTTTCCACATGCATAAGTAGTTGAGTGTGTCGTTTACTTCTTTTTTTTGTAAACTCACACTGCTGTGGTTCACTTTTTATTCTCTGTTTCGTGTTTTCTTTGTTAGTTTGGTTTTGCTTATATAATCTGTAACCCTATAGGCAACGCAGATGTGAGTGTGTGTGGCCAACCTGAATCCCTATGGACAGGCACTTCCTGAGGGCGTCTTTCTTAGCGTCCTGTGAGATGTGTGTTACGCTAGTGGCTGCTGTGGTGATGGTAATGGTGCTGTTGGTCACATGTTGGCTGGCTGGACCATGGACTTGAGCGTTCGCTGCCTCAATGGCTGCCGTCAGGGCCTTCATGCTATCGATGCTCTCTGTGGAGTTGCTGAGGCCCGACTGGACTGCTGCTAAGGCCCGGTTTGCAGGGCCAGCACCGGTGAGCTCATTGTAGGCATCCTGCGCCGATTCTGTGCTGCTCTGGGCTGTTATAGAGATGTATGGTCTGGTGGGTGTTGACCTGGGTGGGACCGGGGGCGGAGTTTTCTTGTAGGTGGTTATACATGATGATACTGTGGAGTAGGAGGAAGTGATAGGTTACTTAGTGTACAACTAAGTAGCATATTCTTCAATTGATTATTTAGTGGCAAAATGTATTTAATAGTCAAAATATAAAAAGACAATAACTGCGGGTTCATAATGTGAAAATGGATAAAAAGATGTGCAAGAAAAGTTAAAGGATTAGTTCATTTCAGAATTAAAAATTTTTATGGAGAAAAAAAAAAACTTAATTTCTCTTCAACTGAAGAAAGAAAGACATAAACCTCTTGAATGACATGGGGTGAGTAAATTATCAGGAAATTTGAATTCTGAAGTGAACTAATCCTTTAAGAGTGCCATGGAACTATTTGAAGTACTATAGAGAACTAATAAAGTTGAGAAGATTAGAACTAAACAGAATAGAGTTGAGAAAAGTTAAGTAGGAAATAGAATAGACTGGCATATAATAGTATAGAGTTAAAGTAGAACAGAATTCAATGACGTAGAACATATAGCTGAGTAAAATAGAACACAGTAGTATAACTGTAGAGTTGAGCAGAATCACATGAAATACAGTAGAACAGATTAGAACAAAGTTTAGTAAAGTACATTAGAGTACAATGGAGTTGAGCTGAGGAGAACAGAGTAGGATAAAGTTGTGTAGAGCAAAAAAGAGAAGAACAAGGTTGAGTAAAATAGAATAAAGTACAGTAAAATATAACAGAGTCAAACAAAGTTTAGAAGATTAGAATAAAGTAAATAGAATGGAGTTGAGAAAAGTTAAATAGGAAATAGAATAGACAATAGTATACAGTTAAATTAGAACAGAATTCAATGACGTAGAACAAAACTGAGTAAAATAGAACACAGTAGAATAACTGTAGAGTTGAGCAGAATCACATGAAATACAGTAGAACAGATTAGAACAAAGTTTAGTAAAGTACATTATAGAGTACAATGGAGTCGAGATGAGGAGAACAGAGTAGAATAAAGTTGTGTAGAGCAAAAAAGAGTAGAACAAGGTTGAGTAAAATAGAATAAAGTACAGTGGAGTACAGTAAAATATAACAGTAGAACATAAAGTTAAGAAGAGCAGACTAAAGTAAACTAAAATATAATAAAATGGGTTGAGTAGCGATGAATAGAGTAGAGAATAAAGTACAATAAAGTTTTGTAGAGTAGAATAGACTGGCGTATAATAGTATAAGGAGTAGAACATCACTTAATAAAGTGAAGAGTAAAAATAAGTAGAATACAGTAGAATTACAGTTTTGAACAGAGTAGTTCAAAGTAAAGTTGAGTGGGAATAGAATATAGTAGAATACAATAGAGTTAGACACAACAGAATAGAGGAAACTAGAACATAATAGAAATAGAGTTCAGTATAATAGAAGTTTAGTATAAAACAAATAGAGCATATTAGAATATATTGGAATAGAATTGAGTAGAATAAAGCAGAAAAAGTATAAGAATGCAAGGTAAGCATTTTTATGTCAGAGTATATTAGTGTGCAGTAAGGTAGAGTATGTTTAGAGTACAGCACTGTGAAATGTTTCAGAGTAAAACTACAAAAGAGTTTGGCATTACTGTCCCAAAATCATCCATCTATTTCTGCTCTCTCTGTTCTTCCTGCCTGTGTTGCTTAGAATAGCACAGCTGCTGGAGAAGACTAAACACTGTGTGTGTGTGTGTGTGTGTGTGTGTGTGTGTGTGCGTGTGTGTATGTGTGTGTGTGTGTGTGTGTGCTCAGAGACTAAACAGTGGCAGTCCATTTTCTTACAGCTCCCTCATTTCCTGCTTTTGGCAGGAGCAGGTTAGCGCAGGCCCAGACACACACACACATACACATTACTCCTGAACACATGAAGGGAACGGATTAGATCGGAAGATCTCTCTTTTGCTTTATGACATCTGAGTGTACGAGAGTGTGTGTGCGCCAAAGCATGTCTGCTTTAGATTATGGCACTGTAAGAAGATCATGCTACGTCTTTTAACAGCTCTCTCACACACAGAAGGGATGTGGAACAGGTTTGTGACTGCTCCATGTGTCTGAATCTATGTAAACTGGGTCACGGTGCATGGGGAAAGTAGGCCAGGCTTTCTCTTTAAACTATTACAGCGACCGAGCCGGGCACTGTGTGTGCTTGTTCTCACCTGTGTGTATGAGGCTGTGTCATGTGTCAAGCGTGTATGTGTGTGTTCTCTGACAACACCCAGTCCTGTGGTTTATTTCTAAAGCCTTTCCTCTCTCTCGTGCTCTCTCTTTCTGTGACAAAGGCAAACCACAGGTCAAATAGCCCAAAACATCCACCCACCTGGAGCCCTTTAAACTATAGTCAGATGTGAGTTTCCAAGTTAAAAACAGTCTGGCTTTTTTTTTTTTTCTCATCACACCATACTGAAAGAGCCTTGAGAATCTCATTACCAAATATAAATATTCTTCCTGTCTTTGTTTAAATATAAATATAAATATACAAAAATACAAATATAAATGTAAACTATATGTACAGATGTAAATGCATACTACCGTTCAAAAGTTTGGGGTAGTAAGATTTTAAAGTTTTTATAAGAAACCTCACCAAGGCTACATTTATTTGATCCACAATACAGTAAAAACAGTAATATCGTGAAATATTATTATAATTTAAAATAACAGTTTTCTATTTTATTATATTTTAAAATGCAGTTAATTCTTAAGATGGCAAAGCTGAATTTTCAACAGCCGTTATTCCAGTCTTCAGTGTCACATGATCCTTCAGAACAAAAGATGGAAGCCTGCACTGTCTATACAACGTAAACAGTGTAGGAGAATGAAAGGGTAGAGAAGAATTTGTTGAATGAAGTTGTTATTTTTGTTTTGTTTTTGCACACAAAGTATCCTCGTCGCTTCATAACATTAAGGTTGAACCACTGTAGTTAAGTTGACTATTTTAACGAAGTCTTTACTGCTTTTCTGGACCTTGAATGATGGTAATTATGCTGCTTTCTATGGGGGATAAAAAAAAAACTCTCGGATTTCATCAAAAAATATCTTAATTTGTGTTCCGAAAATGAACGAAGGTTTTATGGGTTTGAAATGACATGAGGGTGAGTAATTAATGACAGAAATTAGATTTTTGGGTGAACTATCCTTTAATACAACAGTTCGATAAATACAAAGTTAATATTGTGTTATATTTTAGACACAATATTGTCTGTTTTTGTTACCTATAAAGCCATAGCAGAACAATTGTGCATCTTTGAGCAACACAGTGGTGTTTCTGAATGAATTCGCGTTTTGAATGAATCAGGGAATCAACGATTCAATGGCCCATTCATAAAGAGAGTCGTTTACTTCATTCCTGAATGAATCAGTTGTTTAAATGAATCAAATTAATGAATGACTCAATGACTTAATCATTTAGACATTTACCGCCACCTACTGGCAGTTTAAGTTTCTTATTTAGAGTATTATTCCATTAAAAAATAATTTCATATTCCATATTAATAAAGAACCCCATTAAAGGTATAGTTCAATGAAAGGTTTAATGAAAATTCTGTCATCATTTACTCAACCTCACGGCCGTTGTAGCCTAAAAGTTTGTGTAATAAATTCTCTGTTAAATAAATCAAATATAATATTTCTTTCTAAAGCTACTTTTTGTAATGTCTATTTGATGCTTTTCTCATTTAACACAATAATGACTTTAAATTGTCTTTTGGGGTAATTTCTCATTTGATGTGCGATTAATTTGCAATTAATTAAATTAATTGCCACATCGTAAATTACATAAAAATTTGAATAGTTTGACAGCTCTAAATTAAATTTAAAAATTTTTTTTTTTAAAAATCAACGTCTGCTAACATAAACACACACACACACACACACTTGTATATGTGTTTACGGGGACGCTCTATAGATGTAATGGTTTTTATACTGTACAAACTGTACCCATCACAGAAAACTGTCTGCATTTTTTGAATTTCAAAAATATGTTTGTATGTTTTTTTAGTATTTTTTTTAAGCTATTTGGTTTACAAGAACACAGGATGTGTCCTCATAAACCATGTTTACGTTGTAATACCCATGTCATTACACACATTTGTGTCCTCATAAACCATGTATACAAGAACACACACACACACACAGATGCCCCATCTGCGCAAAAACATGCCAGGAAGGTCAACGGGTTGTCTGGACTCCACAAAGTGAAGAGGAAGTCAGTTGCCAGAGAGCTGTCATAGTCTTTTTAGAGGCCAAAACGTCTCAAAAATAGTGTTTTTATAACATGTGCAACCACAGTATGATATATTCTACAACACCAGATGTGTAGGACACATCCCAAACGACTTTATTTTCACTTACACGTGCACACACTCACACAAAAAAGGCAGGGAATAAAAACAAGTCATGCCATGTTAGCGGCATTACTGACTACCTCACAGTTTCCACGGATACACTTTGATGTTTGGATCATGGAAGCGTCACGCCTCCAAAACCACACACACACACACACGCTCTCAAGGCCATCGTGTTTATCCAACAGTTGGGAAGTGGAGTGTGATAGAGAATTCCTGAACTCCAGCAGGCAGGAACGGAGAAAGAAAAACTCCCCGAAAAGTTTTCGTCCAACTTTCTCTCAACAAAACGTGATGCTTGTCTAACACAATCCGTTTGCTACCGCAAACAAATGCAAATGCAGCAACTAATTCTGGGGATTGGAGTTAAACTCTCTGAAAGTTTAGATCAAATCTGAGAGCGAGTGATGTGAAACTAAACTGCAAGCATGCATGCTAGTTTTGTAGCAATTCAGCCTGTCGGTTGAACATTAATTGGCTGCGTTCTTGGCCGATAAAGTATTTCTCATTTCAAAAGAGTGAAAGAATGAGCGAGAGGTTAAAGAGGAGGAGGAGAGGGACTCTGTGAATGACAAAACCCCTTTTGGCCCCCGGCCCACAAACTCCTCTTTGTGAGGCACTTCAAACGAGCGGCCGACAGAGGAGTGTGAATGGTGAATCTCCTGGCTAAAAAACACACTACCCCCCGCCCGGTCCGGAGCTGTATCAAAGACGGCCCCTGCTCAACCCTCTTCACTAACCCCCTCTATCATCCATTCATCCCTTCTTTTCGGCCCCTGCCTGGAGAAACTCCCCTTTCAGCCTCATGCTTCATTAGAAGGGGAGATTGAACGCACCTCTGGGCATTCTGACGGCTGGGCGCGGATGAGGCCGATGGGAGTGTGTGTTAGAAGCGACAAAAACGATAAAACTTATTCAAGCAGGTTAGTTGGGCTCCCTCTAGCAGATGCCAAGGGAATTATCGCAAAAACACAAAGCGCTATAAAGCCAGAGGAGGGGCCGTAGTGTGTGTGTGTGTGTGTGTGTGTGTGTGTAAGCAGGCCAGGGTGCAGAATGACAGTTCGGCCCAGCTGCCGTGTGTTTAGAAAGGGGCTGGTCACCGTTCATCTTTCTCTCCGTCCCTTGCTCTCTTTTTCCAAAGCCAGCTGGAGTCCTTTGTGATAGTGTAGCCGTGGAAACAGGGAGGAACATGAAATCCGTGGCCTTTCTATAAAACAGCATGTGTGTGTGAGTGTGTAAAAAAGATAGAAATAAAAACAGACCACCAGACCAGCCAGTGTTGAGCTTAAAAAAGCAAAAGAAAATGCAGATTGTCGCAGTGCTAAATGCTAACTGTAAACTGTGCGAGTGGATGTGTTTACTAACAGTGTGCCTGACCTACTTTTGCTTGTACTAAGTTCATACACATGGCCAGTTTCCCCGCAGCTGTCAATCAGTGACAAACACACCCATGCACGCTTACAAACAAACACACACGCATGCGCTAACACTCGGCCGACAGGTTACAAATTAAGTGTCATAATCACAGTTCAAAGCAGGAATAAATCACAGACCGGACAGGTTATGGCTGTTCATTTAGGTACGTATGAGATTTTATATATATATATGTGTAAAATAAAAAAAAATAAAAAATAAAATAAAATAAAAAAATATTTCTGAATGAAAAACAAACAAAATAAAAAATATTTCTGAATGCATAAAAATAAATATAAAATTGTTTATGAATGCAAAAAAAATATAATTTGATTTAATTATTAATAAACAAATTATTAATAACGTAAAAAACTAAATTACTATTTTGAATCCAAAAAACTATTAAAAAATTCATAACATTTTCTTTCTGAATGTATAAATACACACATAAAATATAAAAAAATGTAAATGCAAAGGTAAAGAGCTTTGAAACTTTAACTTCATTGTTCAAAGTAAGTGGGAGTAGGTATCTGCAGGGGTGCAAGATCTTAAGTCAGGTGATGAATATCTTTCTCTCTAGTCTGTACAGACAGACATGCCCTGGAGGAGGACAAGAGAGTCAGGGATGAATGAGGGGAGAGAGAGACTCACACAGTAAAAGAGGATGAGATTAGTCTTAGCGGCCCATTTGCTTTAGTTCCTGTCAGAGCATTCCTGACACTAGTCAAAGTGAGATCACACACACAAACACCAAAACAATTCTGAATGAACTAGGATACAGAAAGACAATAAAACCGCGAGACACGCAAGATTCAACTTGACAGAAGTCTAAAATTATAATTTAATACACAAGCACACTCCTCCTGACACACAAATGATCTCCCTTCAAAGCTCAGTTCTGACTTTACACTCCCTGTGTTCAATTGAGGCCGTCTACATACCTGTCTGATTACACATCTGTCTGTGACGGGTCACCGAGTGTGAGTGTTTTTGTATTTGTATAAGGATAGATGCATATGAATGAAAACCCAACTGACAGGAAGATACACACTCATATGTACCAAGCTATCTAAATAAGAACATATATATATATGTACACACACACACAAATATATATATGGATATATAATTTATATTAAAAAAAATATTTTATTAAGTGATATATTTAGTAATTATATTTATAATAAATGTTAAATATTATTTTAATATTTATATGAATAATAGGAGTAAACTCTATATACTCTATGTAAATATAAAATATATTTATTTTTAAATACTTTCAAAT
>RJVU01059636.1:3644376-3658082 GCA_003731715.1 Anabarilius grahami | reverse complement strand
TATATATATATATACTAAGCTAATAAAATAAAAGTACATCACAAAATTGCAAAAACTTAAACTGAAAATATAGTAAAAGGTAATTCAAAATATTAATAAATGCTATAAATAATACTAAAACAACATGATTAAGTAGACTATTATATTTTAAACAATCATTGTTTCATGAATATTGTGAACTGCATTGTCCACTGAAATGATTCTCGCATATATTATCATGTACACTTATAAAATAAAAGGTTCTTTATTGGCATCGATGGTTCCATTAGGAACCTTTAACATGCATATTATTTTTCCAATGCACAAAAGGTACTTTATGGTGAAAAAAAAAAAAAAGGTTCTATTGATTATTAAAATGTGCTTCAAACTGGTTCTTTTAAGAGATGCCTCTTTGGGGAAATCTAAAATGCTTCTTTTATGGCAATGCTATAAAAACTCCATTTGGAACCTTTATTTTTAAGAGTGCAGTAGGCAGGATGTTATTTGAAACACGTGCTTTTCTCCACTCTCTCATTGTACTACACCGCCCTCTAGTGCTCAAAACCTGCACTTTTCACTAACAACACTAAGCATTTTCAACAGGTTTAGTTAGGCTGCTTATTTAAATAACTGTATTACAATTATTATTAAATGTATGACGATTACAATCTTTTGCTCTTTGCAAAAAAAATCATTTTTGAGTTCAAAAATATTGATTTGTCTCTTATTACTACAAAGGACATTTATTACTTTTTTGGATCAATATGAAAGTCATCAGATTCTGTGCAATGAGAATATAATCGATAATGTTGAGATCATATCTAAGTGAGTGCCTGTATTGATCGACTGGATATGATATCTCTGCTGCCATCTTTGGCATTCTGAGTCATCCCATTCACAGTTTCATTACACCATCTCTGTTACAATCTCTCCTTTTAGACAGGACGTCATCGAAATGAGCTCAAACGCCATTATGATGCTCTCAGGTCTAATCTGGTATAAGACTACATCAAAACAAGTCAAAACAATAATAAAACAATTAAAGATAAAACAAAACAAAACAAAAAACAGGAGAAAAATCGAAAGTGAAAGATCATTAAATGACATCATCCCATTCTCTGATCCCCAGATCAACAGTTTAAATGAATTAGTTGCCGTGGAAACAGCAGCATCATCCTTCTGGGCTAAAGAGCTAAAGTGAACTAACGTAATGTTTTTCTATTACACTGGAGACATCTTGACCCTTAATAACAACAACACAATGTCATGACAATGTTTTTTTTCTACAAAAACACAGGGAAATCACTCTAGTAAGATGTTACACACGGCTTCTGTTGAACTGGAACACTGGCAACAGCTTTTATTTATAGAGACCTGCATGGGCCCAGGGTCACAGGATAGCTAGATGATTCAGTCTCATAACTGAAACCGGGATGGTTGAGCCATGTGGGCTCTCAAATGAAAATACACCCATGAATGCTGACCCAGTATTCATATTGCTAAAACACTTTTAGGAGAACCACACCGCAAACTTTGGGATAATTTCCAACGGTTAAGGGGGGGAAAAAACTCTGGAGTTTCTTTGTCTATTTAGGATATGTGTGTATTTTTGAGCCCTGCCTGACACCTGCTCCCTAATATCACATATGACATACCAAAATAGACTGATGCTGGACAGAGTTCAGAATCTCTCCCTCTCTCAAACATACACAACAAAGCCATCATTACAATTTGTCACAAAGCAGCGACATTTATCTTTTTTTTAATTATTAATAGGATTTTTTATATTATTAATATAATTAACATTTATTTCTCACCATTATATTAACATTATATCGTTGTATATTAATAATATAATTAATATTTTAATTATATTTGATGTTGTTTATTTTTGAAGTAGCTATAAGATCCATATGCTGATTGACTCACATCAGTCCATTGCACTATGAGTAAGCAAAATGTCCTCAGTTCAATTGTCCATCACCTCAGTCAATACTATCAAAACACAAACAAACAAATGACGAGAGAGAGAGACAGAGAGAGAGAGAGAGAGAGAGAGAGGCGCGTGTACTCACAGAGGCGGCGAATCCAGCAGTCACACATACCCTGTAATTTTCGGTAAACGGTAACCGGAGAGAGAGCGAGAGACAAAAGCGCCTGAATGAATCGGCGGGATCTAGTGATAAACTCCAGCTTGGCTGTGAATGGAAGCTAATGGCACTTCACGGAGTTAACGCTCGCGCTCGCTATGGTGCTGGTGGATCGAGCTGCTAGTTCAGTTACGGGCGGGTACGGGACCGGCCCACACCGTCACATCCGTTAAATACACCGATTCCCGTACCGGCCAAACATGACTGAGCCTGCGGGACTTCCCACCCCACTGATCTGACTAACCCCGGCTAAATCATAAGGAATAAGACTAAAAATCCATTAAAAATAATTAAAAACGGGGAAAATGTTATAAAAAGTCGTAGGCTATATCGTTATAGGTTTACTAGTACTGTCATCAAATTTGATATGACTAATGCCTTAATAAAAATAACAGAAGTGTTTCAGATTCTAACATTAGAGGCCCATATAGCCTACTTGACTGATAAAACCCCCCAAAACAAAACAAAAAAACAATAATTTCTTAAGTTATTTTTAAGATTTAGTTTATAAAATCTCCACTTTTTTTTTTTTTTTTGGATGGCTGTGGTGTCTAAGTTACCGTTTTAATTAATAATTTAATTAATACATTTTTAAAAACTATATAAAGGAAAGTGTGTATTTTTAGGTCTGGTTTGGTCTGTTCTGATTCTGAAGGTCACACTCTCTTTTAAGTTTGAACAACTTCCATCACATCTTTGCTTGCCCTTGTAAATTTTATCACCCTGCACTGTTAAAAAGGTTTAAAAATATTATATGCAGTCACTTCAAATAATATGAAGTCATAAAAGCTGCACATAGGGGGAGGGCGGGGCACAAAGTAACACTTTTTGACTTTCTCAGTTTGTGTAAATTCACTTGGGGTTCAGGGTATTTATTTTTTCCCACATTCATTTCACACATGTCCAGTACAATTATGTGGTTTTGTTTCAATAAAACAGTGTATATGTTTTTTCTTGATTTACCCCAAAAGATTGGAAGTGAAATGTGACAACATGCCCCATAGGGGTACATTGTAACATGACCATTCAACTGCTTAAAATTTTATCTGATCTAAATATTTTTATATCGAAATATTTTGTCAATAAAATACAATTATTAACTTTTTCATATAAAATAATGGCATTTTTTAATAATTAAAAATAAAATAAAAATTTGCGTTTGGCAACAAACACACCACAAAACACAGCTATATAGCATAGTTCAAAACATAATAATAATTAATAATTTCTGAACATTCACTTGGTCTTTATTCACCTTTTTTTCATGGTTTATCAATAAAATTCATAAAAGTATAGAATAGAATAGCATAGTTCCCATAGGGGCACATTGTAACGCAGTGTTACAACATGCCCCACCTGCACAACTGGGATTTAAACCCGGCTAGTGTCTTCTGCTGGTTAAATCAGCATTAAAGTACTATCTCAACTGTTAAATAACAGATATAAGATTAAAATAATATCAGATTTGTCTCATTTTAAATAAACACAAAAAATAAAGATGACAAATGAACTTAAGTAAGAAATTAACTTTTGCTATAGTTAAATAAATGTTCAGTGATATCTTCCAAAGATTTTTTAATTTTGGCAGGCAAACTTTAATGCTTTCCTGTAGCTCAGTGGTTAGAGTATGGCACTAGCAATGCCAAGGTCATGGGTTCGATCCCAGGGATTGCACATACTCCGATACAAATGTATAGTATAATGCAATGTAAGTCGCTTTGGATAAAAGCGTCTGCCAAATGCATAAATGTAAATGTAAATTGTTTCTCGATATAGTGTTGATATGGCAACTAGTAAATACACATGCTGGCATCTGTGGAAAGTTTTAAACCATGTGTGTTACAACTAACCCCACATTACTTTGTGCCCCACTCTCCCTTATACTTATTATTAAAGAACGAGTAAAATACTGCTCAAAACAAATATATATCATGTCAATCCATGCATGTCATCCAACAGGCCATGCATCCATCTCATGTCAACTACAATCTATACTTTAAATGTAGCCTATATCTTTTTTCATGATTATATTGAGCCTATTAGCCAATATAAACATAAACTTGACTCCCCCTCACACCTCTAGTGTTAAACACGGTTTAAATGTGTGGTAGTCATGTGTAGCCTTTGTGCTTCTGCTCTAAAATATTCTAAGCAACTAGCATCTTAAAACATGCATTTTTATGTAGCATTAAACAACAGACAGAGTGTGTGCTCAAGCTCGCCCTCATGTGGTTGAAAAACAACAGTAACACAACTCCCATTCGTTTCATCTCTCATTCTCCTCCTCATCTCCACTGACTTCCACAAGAACTGAGCCTCACTCTTTGTTTCTGCTGGCTTTAATACAATGTAATTCCTGCATAAACTTGTTCCCACATTAATTCCATGCTTTTTGAGAAGACAAAAAAACTTTATATATATTTAGAAGCTATATTAGAGAAGACCTCTCTCACAGACAACAATTTTCATACTAACATAATCACTGTAAAAAATCAAAAGTTGGGAAAAAAAAAGTTTAAGGCAACAAACTACAGCAGATTTTTGAGTTTTCTCAACTTCTTTTTGTAGGGGATTTTTTAGTTTTCTCAACTTTTTGTTGTATAAACTTAATACAAGAAGTTGAGAAAACTTACAAATCTGCTGAAGTTTGTTGCCTTAAACTTTTACATTTTCTCAACTTTTGATTTTTTACAGTGTAGCAACACTATTTGATTTAAAGGTGACTGATTTAAAATACAGCTGTGAAACGTGACTGATTTAGATTTGTCCGATTTTAGGCTTTCCAGTAGTGAGGACCACTTCAAATGTCCTCACAAGCTGTTTTGATGTTTCACTCCATTTGGAGGACTTTCTAAAAATATAAATACAGACAAATCTGCACACGCACACATGTTCGTTTTTGTGAATTTAGGGGACATTCCATAGGCGTAATGGTTTTTATACTGTAAAAACCGTATTTTCTATCCCCCTACACTACCCCTAACCCTAAACCTAACCATCACAGGAAACTCATCTCATCAATACTTGAGAATACAGTACTTTCTCACAAAAACTCATTCTGTATGATTTATAAGCCTTTTGAAAAGTGGGGACATGGGTAATGTCCTCATAAGGCACCTCTTTTTGTAATACCTATGTCATACCCATGTCATTAAACACATTTGTGTCCTGATATGTCAGAAAAACGCGCGCGCACACACACACACACACACGTTTGTTTTGCTATCAAAGTGAGGACATTCCATAGGCGTAATGGTTTTTATACTGTACAAACTGTACATTCTATCCCCCTACACTACCCCTACTCCTAAACCTACTTATCACAGAAAACATTCTGCACTTTTACATTTTTAATAAAACATTGTTTAGTGTTTTTAAAGCTATTTTAAATATGAGGACTCATGAAAGACTCACATGTAAACATGTAATATGAGGACTCATATTTCATGTTTACGTCGTAATACCAGTGTAATACCCATGTCATTATACAAATTTGTGTCATCATAAATAAAGATCAGGTAAAGCTTTTCTTCCTTGATTTAGATTGTTGTGAGAAATATTTTGTCAGAACTGTATATTCTATTCGGTCTGAATAATTTCGACAGGACAGTAAGAGTCAGTATGACAGATTCAACAATGCAGCAATTTCAATATGCAACATAGCAACCTGATGTATAGTAACAGGCTTTAGGAAAAACACTTAACCAACAAATAAAATCAAGAGGTGAAAGTAAAGATGTTTATAATGTTACAAAAGATTTCTATTTGAACTAAATGCTGTTCTTTTGAAATTTCTATTCTTTAAAGAATTCTGAAAAAAACTTATCATTTTCCACAAAAATATTAAGCAGCACAGCTGTTTTACATTGATAATAATATGAAATGTTTCTTGAGCACCAAATCAGCATATTAAAAATATTTCTGAAGTATCATGTGAAAATGAAGACTGGAGTAATGGCTTCAAAAAATTCAGCTTCACCATTACAGGAGTTATTTTAAATTGTAATAATATTTCAATAATATTGCTGTTTTCAAATAAATGCAGATTTAGTGAGCATAAGAGACTTCATGTCTGCTGAAGAAACTGTTTAGTGTCAGTGATGAATCAGATCAAGAACGGTGGCATCTATCATCTCTCTAGACCTTAGAGCACTCACTAGTGCTCATCTGGGGTTGGAGTTTCCTTGTAAGCTAGAGGCATGAAAGCATTATATCCCATTTCCCTGGAGAAAGAAGCAGACAAAGAAGGAGAGAGATGGACAGAAAAGCAGATGATGCACACAAAAAGAGAAACTCTCAGACAGACGGGGAGTTCTAATCCTTTAATGCCATGGAAATGACATTTAGATCAAAGCTGCTAAAAGGACAAATGTGATACGCACATCTGTGAGTGTGTCTGTGTGTAACTTGGAATATGGGACAGCTGTAAAACTGTCTGGTTTACTTTCTGATTACCATTTAAATTTTATTTTACAACAGTTACTGTAGTTCCCATCATTAAATCTTATTGTTCGAGTCACAATATTTTCTGATACTGTTCACTCTTTTTAAACTATTAATTTTGCCGTTGGTCGGCGTCTGTCTGTGCAGTGTGAATAGGCTTTTAGACCTGATAAATAAATGTTTGTTTACAAGTCTGTGGAACACCCTTTTATATGGTTGTATTTGAGGGGCTCTGTAGCGCACCCCTTTTCACCTACAGTAACCAAACTTCATACAGTTATAGATCTCAACTCGGTCACCATGAAGACAAGACATTGAGGACGCTACATTGCGAGCAGATTTTTGATATCTTAAACAAATTTATGGTGAGAAAAGGGAAACAGGAATGTGTTATAACTTCTGCATACATTAACTGATTTTGATGAAACTTCAGCTGTGTGTTCGTTCTAGAAGGCCGATCACATGGAAGTGACTATTGTGAGTCAAAGTTAAAGCGCCACTAACTGAGAGCAGGAAATGTGTCACTTTCAAAATGCTTCAAAATCGCCTTCTTATTTTTACCCGATTTTCTTCAGTCTTCGTCAGAATAATGTCAAGACATGGCAGATGTAGAAGATTCTTGATATCTTTAATACTGTTGCCATGGCAACATGTCAAACTTTTATAATATTCTTGGGTGTTTTTGAGACTCTTAGCATGCTTCAAATTGCATGAAACTCGACACACGTCAGAGTTGTCAGCCAGTAGACATGGGCAAAGCCTTAGAAATGGGCGGGGAGGAGGGGCTCTGTAGCACCACCGTTTGACAAAAGTTGGGGGGGTTAGTCTTACCTACAATCAGCAAACTCGGTACATACTGTATATTGTTCTCATTAAGCTGGACAACTTTCTATTTTACAGTCATTAGCTCTGACCAACAGGAAGTCATATATTTTGGTTTGAATGTGGATTTTTTTTTAATACTCAGGCTCTGAGTTTTTAAATACTCCTCGTAAGAGATTCATGCAATTGCCACCAAACTTGGTTAACATGAAACAAAAGCCACTTTTCCACCGTCGGGCCGAACGGTTCTTAGAATGGTAAGGAACGGTTCCAGTAGTGTTTCCACTGGAGCCTGGCACGATTACAAACAGTTCTCGGCCCAGAATTCTCAGCACGGAGATGCTCAAGAGATTTATGCTTTCAGCAAACACTCAAGATCTTTTTTGTCCCTTTAGCTCCCTATGATTGATTTCTTCTGCGACAATAAGTCAATAATGTGTGTTTTTGTGTAGTCACAGAGCCTGAGGAAAAACATTGGTTGTGCTTGTGTTTCATTTAGTGTACATCTATATAAAGCATTTTGGTTGTTTGTTTCCATTTTGCCTTCAGGTCATGTGTTCTGCCAATGACTCCTCATGAAGGCCGTTCACACTGACAGTGATTTAATCGCTGGAGGTCGGCAAGCTACTGTACTTTTAGTTTCTTGTCAGCATTCCAGTGCAACTGCTGTATCCAACTGCATCGTGAGGTGGATCATGTGAGCATCACTCTCACATCACGATTCATTTACATAATGTTTTAAACCCAAAAGTGGCATAAAAGTTGCAGAATGTTTCGTCACCAGTGGTGCCATGCTGCCTCAAATCGCCAACTCTCATTGAAATGAATGAATTCTCACACACTCTCTCGACTGTTCATTCTACATGAGCAGAATTTGAATTATCTCACATATGAAATCTCACTGGCCAGCTAAACTCTTTGACACAGGTTTGTTTGGGTTAACTGATTAAGTCAATCAAACCTTTTCACAATCTAACTGGTTCACTCCATGCCATTACATAAGCGATGGGAACTCACATGACAGGAGGCCTTCTTAGCACTATGATTGTCTGAGTATGCTGTCAATGGATAATGGCCAACAATATTCACAACCAGTCTGGAAATAGGCCTGAATGGGTCAAACAGGTGCAAAACAGCATATGAAAAATGTTTTAACAACTCAAACCCAAATAAAACACTTTCCATCTAAATGGAATTGAGACAAGATGGTTTTTAGCAAACATTCAGCTCGGTCAATTAAAGACACTTCCATGTCTGCAACCCTCACTACACCAGAGATGTTTGTGAGTCTTTGTTGACTAATGAACTTAGAAAACTATTAATAATTGAAGGCACACTATGTAAATTTTCGCTGCTAGAGGTTGCTTATTCAAAACAAAGGCGTAGATTGATGAGAGAGATGAGAGAGATGGGAGATGTTGTCTTCACATCTACAGCTGGTGGAAAAGAATCGGGATGGGACTCAGGCAGAAATCATGTTCATGGATGAGATTATTAACGTTACTGTAGTATGAAGCAAAGCAGGGCAGAGTGCGGTACGAGCAGAAACAAGGCCGCTGGAGCGATTGCTAATGAGAGACGTGTGCGACACACGTCTCGAGAGCAGCGGAACTTTTATTATGCCGCAGTCGCAGCTTCCGCTTCTTCCGGTCATGCATATGTATGTGGGGTAACGCAGCAATGTTTTATCATATTAGATATATTTGTGTATTTAAAGTTGCTATAGTGCTACTCTGCATTCGCTCAGAGGCCACTTGTTGCACACGGCAGTAAGCTAGATCGATATTAGGAATGGGAAAACATGGTACTAGCTGTAAATCAAGAAAACGAGATTTAAACAATAAGACTTACTGTGTTGAGCTATATAACATGATTAGTTTTCTGTCGATGAATGTATCCAAACAGTTGCTCACCTGTCTAATAAAAGACATAATATAATAAAGCGTCTTTGGTGTTTCCATGGTTTCTACAAAATAAAACAGGAAACCAGGGGTAACGTGGATATAATGTCATTGATAGGCGACATACGGACACGGTACGAGTCCTGGTTAAAATTGCTTATTTCTCTGGATTTAAACATTCTTGGAAACATTTGGGATAATGTAAGTACACAAGTCAACAAAATATATAACACTGTTCTAGTGGTTTTTGGATATTTTAATCCAAAAATCTTACATATTGTGGCTTTAAATAGAAAACAGTTTTTAAAATTGTAAAAAAATATTTCACAATATTTTGACAATATCAAATAAATGCAACCCTGGTAAGTAAAAGACACTTCTTTCAAAACATTACATAAAATGCAAAAAAAAAAAAAAAATCCACCCCAAACTTCTGAATGTAATATATGGCGTGTTAATATAAACATTGAAAATATTATAGGTTGGTTGTCAATTGTCCCAATTGTTAGTTTTTTATATGACTATAGTCACATAAAAAAAACTAATACTAGGGACTATTGACAACCAGCCTATAATATTTTCAATTTACACTCAGAGTTGGGTATAAAGCGTTACAAAATAACTGTACTGTACTGTTACTGTAGTCTAATTACTTTTCCTGATAACGCAGTAATGTAACGCATTACATTTTAAATTTATGTAATTTGATTACAGTTACTGATGTCAATAAAATTACTTTACTTGCGTTACAAGAAAAAAAATATTAGGTAAAGTGCATTTCTAAAAGAAATCACGTATGGCGCGGATGCGTCATCATGAATCACCGGAGAACGCGTGGAGGAGCTACCACAAAAAACTGTGTTCGAAACCGCTCACTCATTCACTGATTCACTAATCCCTATATAGTGTAGGCCTATGTCATTTGAGTGCACTATATCTGCAAAGAGTGAACGACATGAAGTGAGTGAATTCGTACGCTGACGTATAACTGTGCGTCGGAGAGCTGGAGCTGTCACAGAATCGGCTCAACACGTGACAAAACTACTTTTATCCTATATGTTACTTTATAAAATAATATTAATAACAATCTTAATGACTTTATTTTGTAATCATACATACCATACGTGCCAGCTTTGTAGTTTCATCGTTTGTATAATTGGTTTGTCATGCTTAATATGTGTTCATAATCAAAAAAATAAACACATTAACAAGTGTACAATATTTCATATATATATTAGTTATAATAAAGTTATGTTTAGTTTGTTAAATCTCACGCTCACAGATGACGTGGTTGTTGAGCGCCCTCAGGTGACCGTTATGATTACATTAGAATGAAAAAGCTATCTACAGATGATTAACGAATATTTTTAAGTCAAGTTGCTGTTTTCATACTTCTGTAAAATTTTTCAGTCAATATTAAATTACGGAAAGAACTATGAGTTTCAGTTTGTGGTGTATTTTTGTAGGTTTTATAGGTTTTCAAAGTAACTTGAATGTAAAGTAATTAGTAATCTGATTACTTTTTACATGCAATAATCAGTAATGTAATCAAATTACAATTTTAATGTAGTAATTTGTAATTTATAGTGGATTACTTTTTTTGAGTAACTTACCCAACACTGTTTAGACTTTGCTGCCTCATTTCAAAAGTCCACAGCATGTCTGGGATTTTTATTTAATTGATTAACAATCTTGTTTAAGCGAATAATGGCCTGCAAAAGCAATGATGTCTTACCTAATCCTGATTGACATTTTTTTTTTTTAACCAGAGATTAAAGCTTGGTGAATAAGAGTTATTAAAAAAAAAAAACACACACACACACACACACACGGCACACGGTTAATAATGGAGCTTTTTTTTTTCTTTCGCATAAGTCATTCCCCAAATCCCAAAATCTCATCTTCATCTATTATGTTCCTGTCTGTTTCCTCTCTCATTCTAATTTGTCTCAACAGCTCTTTCGCTTTTTCTCCGGCTTTCCTTCGCCCCACTTGTCTGTAAATGTTTTTAATTAGCTGACTACGACCCTGATGACAGAGTGACGAGGAAAAAGAATGAGACTCTCTAATCGCTGTAATTAAACAACACGCCGCACGAGAGAGAAGGAGGGAAGAGACCTTGGCTCTGTCTATTCATACAGATGAAGTGACAGAGAGAGTGAAGGATGGAAGATAAAAATGGAAGGGAGGGAAAGTGGAAAGATTGTACATTTTTCAATGATAGCAGTAAGAATGTATGGAATTTCTGAAGTCATTTAAACTTCAATAGTTATATACAACAGCTATAGTTTGCTATAGCAACATAATATATATTTATTTATATAATTTGCTTAAAGGATTAGTTCACTTTTAAATAAACTTTTCCTGATAATTTACTCACCCCCATGTCATCCAAGATGTCCATGTCTTTCTTTCTTCAGTCGAAAAGAAATTAAAGTTTTTGATGAAAACATTCCAGGATTTTTCTCCTTATAGTAGACTTGAATGGGCACCAAACGATTGAAGGTCAAAATTAGTTTCACTGCAGCTTCAAATTGTTCAAAACGATCCCAGATGAGAAATAAGGGTCTTATCTAGTGAAACCATCGCTCATTTTCTGAAAAAAATTGAAAATTATATAAGTTTTAACCTTAAATGCTCATCTTGAACTAGCTCTCTTCTTCATCTCCTCTATTAGAATTCCAGCAGTGTAGACGCTGCTAAGTGCCCTCCACAGGTCAAAGTTTGAACTAATTTTTATATGCAATATGCTAGTTCTATAGTATATAACAATTAGTTCAAACTTTGACCTGTGGAGGGCAGTATTACGCTTAGCAGTGTCTACACTGCTGGAATTCTAATAAAGAAGAAGAAGAAGAGAGCTAGTTCAAGATGAACATTTAAGGTTAAAACTTATATAATTTTCTATTTTTTTCAGAAAATGAGCACTGGTTTCACTAGATAAGACCCTTATTTCTCATCTGGGATCGTGTAGAACAATTTGAAGCTGCATTGAAACTAATTTTGACCTTCAACTGTTTGGTGCCCATTCAAGTCTACTATATGGAAAAAAATCCTGGAATGTTTTCATCAAAAACTTTAATTGTTTTCGACCGAAGAAAAAAAGACATGGACATCTTGGATGACATGGGGGTGAGTAAATTATCAGGAAAAGTTTATTTAAAAGTGAACTAATCCTTTAAGGTTATTATGGGTCAATGACAAATATGGATTTCAAGAACTAATGTAAATACCTAGATTGAAACACGTGCTAAGTTTTAGAAAATCTTTATGTGTATTCATTAAAAAAAAAAATTAGCATACTTTTTGGCAAAAGTTTTCACACCTCAGGTTGTGAACACAGGGCCCTTGACCTACGGTTTTGCCCACAAAAAATATAAAAATACATTTTAATACAGAAATTGAAAACATGTTCATCAAAGAAGAGGTGCATTTAAGTCAGTGTATGTATGAATTGCACTGCATTTAAAAAAACAATTAACCTCCAGACACAAAAAATTTGCAGCATGTCATTGACCCTTATAACCATGAATAAAACTTGAGTAATAACACTTGTTTTAACAGCTTTTAATGTGCTTGTACCTGTACTGCTCTGGATGGTTCTAACAGTGGTTGTAGTTCGAGGTGGTGTAATGGCCTGTCGTGCCGCTCTCTCCTCCTCTTCCTCCTGCGAGCAGCCCTTTTCGATGGCCCGCACGTAGCTGTGGCTCCTCATGCGGAAGCATCCGGACCCGGGCAGATCCAGAGCATCCACGGCCTGAGACTCCATCTCACTGAACACACTCTCACACACGGCCTCGATCTGCCCGTTCACTTCCACCTCGCTCACCTGCAGGGGGAGACAACACGTCACATGCTGTCAGATGCTGTCCTTCACCCTTCTGTCATGGGATCAATCATAGCATATAGTATATATTATAAAGTGTATAGATTGTAGTATAAGTACACCTGTCTGAATGAGCAGGTTTCAAGATGT
Organism: Anabarilius grahami; assembly: GCA_003731715.1. Lineage (NCBI taxonomy): Eukaryota > Metazoa > Chordata > Actinopteri > Cypriniformes > Xenocyprididae > Anabarilius > Anabarilius grahami. Next base: position 3,644,811 of record RJVU01059636.1, on the reverse strand, counting down.
TAGCTCTAGGCTTACTAATGTACTGAGCGAGATCATAGGATTTTAAATGATGCTTTTCTAAAGATCTAATAAATTGCATTTGGCTTTTCACACTAAGCTTAACCCTGGATTACAGCCAGTTTTAACCCTAGTAGGTTGAGTAATGCTTCATACATTTTGAAAGATGTTTAGCATGACTTTTTGTCCTGAGTTATGAAAAACTGCTTCAGAACTGCAGCACTAAAGGTATAATTACTGAATGGGAAGGTATGAACAGTGTGAAATATGGAATAAGATAACTGAAGATTAAATTAACCCAGGGTTGAAAATGAAACCAATTAAAGTTTGACAAACCTAAATATTTTATATTATTTTAAATATTATAGTCAACTCATTCACTTTTAAAATGCAAAATTATTTGAACATAAAATATACATTTGATTGATTGATTCATGG
>RJVU01059636.1:3541905-3643865 GCA_003731715.1 Anabarilius grahami | reverse complement strand
TACAAATCCGTTTTAATAAAAAATTTAAATTTTATATATAAATGATAAAATGTACATATTGTGTTAATATAATTTAACTATATTCATAGCCTATAATTATGTTACTATAATATATAATGTTAAATCCAAAAAAAAAAAGCCTTTTAAAGGGTTAGTTCACCCAAAAATGAAAATTCAGTCATTTATTACTCACCCTCATGTCGTTCTACACCCGTAAGACCTTCGCTCACTTTCAGAACACAAATTAAGATATTTTTGATGAAATCCGATGGCTCAGTGAGGCCTCTATAGAGAGCAAAGCCATTGTAACTCTTAAGGTCCATAAAGGTACTAAAAACATATTTGAAACAGTTCATGTGAGTTCAGTGGTTCTATCTTAATATTATAAAGCGACGAGAACACTTTTTGCGGCAAAAAACAAAAACAAAATAATGACTTTTCAACAATATCTATGGGCCGATTTTAAAACACTGCTTCATGAAGCTTCTGAGTTTTATGAATCTTTTGTTTCGAATTAGTGATTCGGATCTCCTATCAAACTGCTGAAATCACGTGACTGGCACTCCGATTCACTGATTCGATTCGTAATGCTCTAAAGCAGTGTTTTGAAATCGGCCCATCACTAGATATTGTTGTAAAGTCTTTACTTTGTTTTTTTGTCGCACAAAAAGTATTCTTGTCACTTTATAATATTAAGATAGAACCACTGAACTCACATGAACTGTTTTAAATATGTTTTTAGTACCTTTATGGACATTGAGAGTTTGAATGGCTTTGCTTTCAATAGAGGCCTCACTGAGCCATCGGATTTCATCAACAATATCTTAATTTGTGTTCGGAAGATGAACGAATGTCTTACGGCTGTAGAACGACATGAGGGTGAGTAATTAATGACAGAATTTTCATTTTTGGGTGAACTACCCCTTTAAGTACTTCAAAATCCAGGGTGCTTTGAGGCCATATCAATGTTTTGAGTGTTGGAAAATGTCTTTTATTTTTAGAAATATGTTTTTAAACATCAAACATACATTTTTACAAAACACAAAAGCAAGAAAGGAAATCACAAAGAATAAAAAAAAATAAGTGTATTAGTGTGTTAAAGACAAATTTGTGCTGCTAAGGGTCATTTAGTTGAAATTGACTAATCAACTTTTCAGCCTGAAATGTCATGACACCTTAAATACCAAAATGAATAAATGTCATAGTAGGAAATTTGTAATAGGTTGGTTGATTAATGAATTAAGATCAATTGTTGGGAGAAAATGCTTGAATTGTTAATCCTGAGCTGTCAATTATCATGTAGGGTAAATTTAACCCTCTAATAGCCATGCTGCATTTTCAATGATAAGGGTTAAACACACTAATACATATAACACCAGAAAAAAAGAGTGCAAAGGGGAGGAAATCTGTAAAAGTGAAAGCAATCAGGTGTGGCTACATCACTAGTGCTCTTTCTATACTACCAAGTGCGATTGGATTTGCACAGAAATTAATCAGAGGAAAAGGTTCCGTGATTTGAGTTTCAAAAGGAAGTGGAAACAGGTTGTTTGGAGCAATTTGTGACTGGAGGACTAATAGTGAGTTGTGATTGGAGGAAAGGACAGCAGAGGGTTTGTCATTGGTGAAAGGAGGCTACAGACAGAAAGGCACTGAGGTCTGCTAATCATCTAGTAAGCAATAACCCCAAAAAACCTCACAGAAATACACCTACACGTAACACACATGTCTGCATGCCCACACACACACATTCAGTATACACATGAGGCACCCATGAATGATGTTTTCTTTTTTTCTTTCTTTTTGTGAGCTAACTGAACTTTTTGTCACTGAAATGATTGATATATCCTCAGGGAGCAGAAAAGCCACACATCCACATACAAGCCTGAGGGCAGTGTCTTTTTTCGTGGGTGGGAGGAAGCAGCTATCTAAAAGGTAAGGGCTGTTGTCTGTCTGAGTGAGCTGTCAGGTTCTGAACACTCACCTTAAAATTGTCTTGGTTGTAAACGCTGCCCGTCACCTTATCCCAGGGCTACAGAAGCTAATCTGGAAAACTCACCTTAAAATCCCATGGCAACAGGCGCTAATCCTGAAAACTCGCCTTGAAAATCTCTTAGCTACACATGCTAAAAAGGAAGAACCCTACTTAATATTGCTTACAAAGCTTTACTGACACCAACTCCCCTTACCTTTAAGTATTTACACTAACAGTAAACATGAGAGCTCAAGCTCCACACAATGCTAATATTTTGTTGCTAGTTTATTCTCCTCCAGTTAGCTACAACAGCCCATTCTGACTGAGTAGATGCATACTGTACTTAAAGTGTTAGTTCACCCAAAAATTCTAATTCTGTCATTAATTACTCAAAATAGTCCACGTGACTCGGGCATACAATGTCCAATCTGTATGAAACTTCATGTTTTATTAGAGTCCTGGCTTGAAGACAACTACATGGCATTAGTTATAGTCATAGCGCCACCTGCGGGCAACAGGAAATGACATGTTTTACACTGTGATTAACTCCTTATAGACATTTAAACAGAACCACATCATATTTGGTCAGTCTAATTTTAAGGCCTAAGCGATGTTAAATTGCGAAGATCTAGAGTTTTTGTTGATCGCATGTCCGTGGCAACCTGACAAAGTCTGATGTTTCGCTATGAAAGAGGAAGCTGATGTAACTCAGACATAGAGTGTCCGATGTGCCACAAACTTCACATGTGTGATAAGAGTCCTGGCATAAAGACATCTGTATGCCAATATTCAGTTAGTCATAGCGCCACCTGCTGGCAACAGGAAATGGCATGCTTTACACTGTAATTCACTCCCAGAAACACATTTCAATATGCCACGAAGTGCCAAACATACTAGAAACATGTTAAATCATGAAACACTTGGCTAAGTGCTAATGTATGCGATTAACGCCACGAAACAGGAAGTTGTTGTAACTCAGGCTGTCTGATGTCTGATCTGCTCCAAACTTCACAAGTTTGATAATAGTCCTGGCCTGAAGACATCTACATGGCAATATTCAGTTACAGTCAAAGCACCACCTGTTGGCAGCAGAAAGTGTGGTACTTTGAAATGACTTTGCCATATTTCCCTTGTATTTACTCACTTAAGGCGGGCGTACACGGTGCGAATTCTGATGGTCGGAAGATCGTATGTCCACGCACACGTCACGAGTGAGTTTATCTGAAAATCGCACGGACGAGGTGATATACGACACGATTTTTCGACCTGCCGATTTCCGAAGCATTCGCACAAAGTTCCGTGTGTGTGTGAGAAAGAGAGAGAGAGAGAGAGCGCGAGCATGCGAGCGGAACCCGAGCTCAAATCAGAATACTCTTTGTGTCATGCTGGATAGAAAATAGGCCTATGTGAAATAAGTTTTTTTTTTACATTTACATTTACATTTATGCATTTGGCAGACGCTTTTATCCAAAGCGACTTACATTGCATTATACTATACATTTGTATCTGAGTATGTGCAATCCCTGGGATCGAACCCATGACCTTGGCATTGCTAGTGCCATGCTCTAACCACTGAGCTACAGGAAAGCTCATCGACTAGTTGTTCAAGCCATTAGTTTACTAATCACATTGATTAGTTGATTAATCACATTCAATTTCTTAAATACCGGAAAGAGAATAAACTATTATAATTAGCATTTATATAGCACTCAAGCGCACGCATAAACCTTGCCATAAAGAACCGGCAAAAGAAATGATTATGAATGTGACAAAAAAACAGCAAGGAGACATTTTAATTGTTTTTTAATAATCTAATGTTTTCTAAATCAGTGTCGGCTGCAAAGATGAAGTTGACATTGCTGACTCTCATCATCTCAGCAGTGGATGTGCAGAATGCACGTTTCATTCGGATTACATAATCAGAGAGAAGCCCACTTATTTTCATTTTGAATTATTTAGTTTAAAAGAAGGCACTTCAAGCTTTCTATAGATATTTTTCTCGTGTCTGTGAGGCAAACAGCCTATAGTTTCAGTTCATTTGAAATTGTTATAGCCTATAGTTTCAGTTCATTTGAGTTTCAGTTCATTTAGCCTATAAGACGCGCTCCAGATCAAGTGCAAGTGATCGCACCCGCACATCCATGAATATATTTGCTTCTTATTTATTAAATCCAGGCAATTGGTTGATGAAACATTGATTAAAATTAATATAACATTTTTACAAAACGAAATTCACTTTAAAGAAAGGCTTTCTACAAAACAAAATTTAATAAAGTGGTCAAAATCATGTCTGACCCACTCCATGTCTTCAGATGTAGGCCTATTGCGCCTCTTATGATGTATTGTGTCTTACTCATGCTGTTTACTTGTCTTAATCAAATAGATGAAATTAAAAAATAAATAACATTGTAATAGGCATATTTAAACATAAATATGAAACTAAATATCTATTCTTTAATGGCTACCAACACGTACAGTACAGAGAAATTTCATGCGGTGATCAAGAGCGGATCATGAGTCGAGTCATATCAAGCATAATTTATTTTTTAACCTGATAACTGTAGCTCCTGGGCGATCCGCTGTAAAATATAATCTCAGACGACCCTGTCATATACACACTGCTAGACACATCATACAGCGCTCGGCCAAAGTTCAGCCAGTTTATCCTCCTTTTCAAATTCGCCGTGGCACTGTCATCTTTATCTTTCTTCTTCTTCTGTGGTTTTTCTTAGCTCCTGATTGGTCAACTTCAGATAGATCGAAAAATCGTCTCGTTCAACAGCACACGTCACGAATTCAAACCGATAGCTCACAAACTTTTTTGACATGTTTAAAAATGATCGGGAGGTCGGGAAGAGCTCATAAGGCACTCTGCTCGGCTCGTAATTCCTCGCACATGATACGAGCCGCGACCATGCGAGCACACACGATTTCCACACGATGAAAAAAAATCGCATGCAAACTCATACCACAGCAAAAATCGCACCGTGTACGCCCGCCTTTACATGCATGTAGCCCACTGTTCACTGTTTTCCTAAGGCCAACGGGTGGCGATGAGCCCGGGGGCGAGGGCCCTTGCAGCTTTAATTATGTTGGTTTTGTTTTTGCGCACAAAAAGTATTCTCGTCGCTTCATAATATTAAGGTTGAACCACTGGAGTCACGTGGACTATTTTAACAATGTCTGTAGTACCATTCTGGATCTTAAAAGTGGTGGTTAAATTGCTGTCTATAGAGGAGTCACACAGCTCTCAGATTTCATCAAAAATATCTTAATTTGTGTTCCGAAGATGAAAGAAGGTCTTTGGAACGACATGAGGGTAAGTAATAAATGACAGAATTTTCATTTTTGGGTGAACTATTCCTTTAATTTACTGTACTTAATTTTCAAGTATGTACTTGTTCATGAATTCTGTCACAGTATTAGGACAAAAACTGCCATAAATTCATAAAATTTGGTCTTAACATCACAATTCCATTTGTTGCGTATCGATTAGCTGATTCCGAAATTGCATAGCCTACTAAGTAGGTACTACATGTAGAACTTACTTGACGACTGTTAAAAGGTATGTTCTATATAGTATGAATGTGTGTAGTATGAATGAATTTGGACATACTACATTCATCATACTATATTGTCACGTGACTTGTGGCATCAGTTGCTTGCTTCACTGCCATTAACAAATCCTCTCCATTTGCCTCATTGGATAGTAAACTGTCCATTGGATGCCCACTTGAAAATCTTGCTGAAAGTAATAGGTCACCCGGGTACATTTTGCCTACTATTTATGAATTCTATGAATTCAGACAAACTACTTTCACATACTCCCTTACTATATTGTATGGAAGTATGCATATTTGGATGCAGGGATTGTGTTTGAATATTTCTGTAACCATGACCAATAGCACTGACCGATATGGTAATGATCTTGGACTTGTATTGACACCTAGTGGTGTGGAGGTAGCATTACACAAAAACACTAGTTTTAGTCACAGATGACATTGTAGAAATACTCTATATGCAGTTAGCCATAATTAATTTATTCAGAGAGTAAATGTGCAGAGTAAATAGGCATCTTTAACACAGTATTCAAAACATACTATGATTTTTGATGCTCTAATCCTAATCTTCCATACTATAGGCTATAGAATTGATAGTATGCAAATTAGGATTCTGAATAAAGAATGTATGAAGAGATGATAAAGGATTCCAGAGATGAAATGATGGGATTGAGCAAAAATTGACTGCTTGAGCAAAAACATTATTTTTTTTCCCTTTCTGGTTTTTCCTCCCCTCTGCAAACCTTGAAGAGGCCACGTTGACAAAAGGTTCTGGTTGGAAATCACCTTTAGGATCTAATCCAGGACCAGTTGTTCTTTCCAACTGGTTTAAGATGAGTATCTTAATGGCGATTTCCACCACAGAACTAGGGGGGCGATGACCAACCTGGCTGATGGTGCTCATGGCCCTCATGTAGCTCTCGTTTCGGGAGCGAAATTTGGGCGAGGCCAGCAGGCCGGCCGGGTCCAGACTGTCCAAACTGCGGTTGATTGAAACCTCACTCACCGCTCGCAGGTAACTGTGACTCCGGATCTGCAGCTTGGGGGAATGGGACTCCGTACTGATCCTGCAAACAGAAAGAGAGCGTGAACAGGTGTACAAGTATTTAATGAGGGGTGAGAATGAAATGAGAGGTGAGATTACTCTTGTAACTCACACTCATTCATCATGTTCCTGTGTTTTCTCATACTCATTAAAGTTGACCTAAAAACAACTCTACTTTGTTATGCGTGTATGTATGTGTGTGTTAGCGTATTCTTCAAATATCTGAGACCAATGTAAACATGAACTCCTTACAATTAGTACTAGGTCCTTTCGGGTCCTTGAAATATGAACACAGAAATGCATTAAAACATGAACACACACAAACACACATTCTATCCTTCTAGGTCGAGTCAATCTTAATTATGGATGCGGCTCTTAAAATAGTATGCAGTAACAGCAAGTAAAAACACACATTATTCATTCTTCACTGGAGTGAGGAATGTGGAGAGAGAGAGTAAAAGAGAAACAAAGAGGAAAGAATGCAGGAAAAGTACAAGAATAGATTAAGAGGAGGAAATGAAATGGATGAAATCAATTACAGCAGCAAATAATGAAATAACACAACAAAATAGTAAAAGTTCACTGAAGTGTACTGTGAGGAGGGAAGGATACCTTTTGATATTGTGTACAAAAATAGGACAAATTCCCATTAAATGCTATTACTTCAGGACCTCAGGTTCTGAAATAACAGTTTTCTCATCATATGTTTTTTTAATGTAGATAAATAATTTATATTAAACTATTATATTTTAGACACATAACTATTATATTTTATATAAACTATTATATAATTTATAAACATTATTCAATCAGAAACTTTACAGTTCATTTTTAATATAATTTATTATAATAATTTTTTTAAATGTCTGGTTTTGGTTGACGTTTGGTCTGCCGCATTTTTGTGTCTTGACAAAAATTTGGCTAATACAAAAAACTGTACAAATTATAAATTGTAGATATGACTCACGGCTTCATTGTAAGTCTGTGGAATGGTTTTGAAGAAATAAAGGAAATATCTGTCTATAATGAGCACAGGCCTCAGGGGATTGCATATTCATTATATAACACACTTTTTTTAATTTATTGGGATATACATGTGGTTGCTTAAGCACAGATGAACATGAGTGTGTATGTCTACTGTATTACAGACAGTGAGTCTGAATGGAAAGTGTGCTTATGTGGATAGAGTTTAATACATTTCCACTTCTTTTATTATGTATTATTTATTAGTTTCATGTATGTGTGTGTGTGGGAGTAGGTATATGTGTGTTTGAATGTGTGTGTCCATGTTCGAGTTCAAGGCACAATGCTCTGATATAAATATTCAATGCTGCAGCACTTCCTGTCAAGCAGAAAAAAGATAAAGAGCCCATCACAGGGTCCCTATGCAGTGTTCGCTGTTCCCTACACACTGAACATTATTCAATCAGAAACTTTACAGCTCATTTTTAATATGATTAATATTAAAAATATTAAAAATGATGGCGTTCATTTGGAACGCCATCATCATGCACATTAGGGGTCTGATAAAAAAAACAATCAGGCATAACATTATGACCACCTTCCTAATATTGTGTTGGTCCCCCTTTTGCTGTCAAAACAGCCCTGACCCGTCGAGGCATCCACTAGACCCCTGAAGGTGTGCTGTGGTATCTTGCACCAAGATGTTAGCAGCAGATCCTTTAAGTCCTGTAAGTTGTGAGGCGGGGCCTCTATGGATCGGACTTGTTTGTTTAGCACATCCCACAGATGCTTGATTGGATTGAGATCTGGGGAATTTGGAAGCCAAGTCAACACCTCAAACTCGTTGTTGTGCTCCTCAAACAATTCTAGGTGCATTATCTTTCCATGAAAGGGTGTACATGGTCTGTAACAATGCTTAGGTAGGTGGTACGTGTTAAAGTAACATCCACATGGACGGCAGGACCCAAGGTTTCCCAGCAGAACATTGCCCAAAGCATCACACTGCCTCCGCCGGCTTGCCTTCTTCCCATAGTGCCTCCTGGTGCCATGTGTTCCCTAGGTAAGCGACGCACACGCACACGCACACGCGCCCGGCCATCCACGTGATGTAAAAGAAAACGTGATTCATCAGACCAGGCCACCTTCTTCCATTGTTCTGATGCTCACATCCCCACTGTTGGCATTTTGGCAGTGGACAGGGGTCAGTATGGGCACCCTGACTGGTCTGTGGCTATGCAGCCCCATACACAACAAACTGCGATGCACTGTGTATTCTGACACATTTCTATCAGAACCAGCAATAACTTCTTGAGCAATTTGAGCTACAGTAGCTCATCTCTTGAATTGGACCACACGGGCCAGCCTTCGCTCCCCACGTGCATCACTGAGCCTTGGCCGCTCATGACCCTGTCGCCGGTTCACCACTGTTCCTTCCTTGGACCACTTTTGATAGATACTGACCACTGCAGACCGGGAACACCCCACAAGAGCTGCAGTTTTGGAGATGCTCTGACCCAGTAGTCTAGCCATCACAATTTGGCCCTTGTCAAACTCGCTCAAATCCATACGCTTGCCCATTTTTCCTGCTTCTAACACATCAACTTTGAGGACAAAATGTTCACTTGCTGCCTAATATATCCCACCCACTAACAGGTGCCGTGATGAAGAGATAATCAGTGTTATTCACTTCACCTGTCAGTGGTCACAATGTTTTGCCTGATCAGTGTATAATTAAATGAAAAATAAATGAGTAAATGAAATATATAGTATGCTTCAATATATATAAATGTATATGCTACATCTGTCACCAGTATATTCAAAGTTTTTGTTGTTATTTAAGTTGACATTATTCATGGACTTTTAGTTTGCATTCTCACTCTTCCTTTGTTTTCCTTCTTTTTAATCTGTTTCCTTGGTTTCTGATTGTTCTACACCTGTGTCTCATTATGGGCATCAACTCCTGTGTATTTTATTTCTTATGTTCTTCCTACTCATTAGCCTTGAGCTGTGTTCAAAATCACCCCATACCTTCATTCACAAAACGAATTTGGTGCCGGCAGGGCTGCTGCTTTTGCATAGCTTGTGCTTGCTGTTTAATAATCATTTGAAACTAAGCAAACTGGCAGCTCCATAGTAATTTTATCTTGTTTAATTTTATTTTGATCTTAATCAGATTAATATTGAACGTTGCATGGAAATTAGCATGTATAAACCTTAATTAAACAATTTAATAATCAATAAAATTTATACCTGTATGATATTACGCTGTACCCACACTGGACCAGTGGTTTGGAAAATGGATGAATGGGTGATTCAGCTGCGGGCACCATCTAATCGCTGAGCATACATCGGTTGTACACTCGTTATTGTGGTGCATTGTGGGATTGAATAAATTCACTCGATAATGTCCACTATGGATTCGGACACCACTTCAAATGGCTGTCCCCTCAAATACTGCCCTATTAAAGGTATAGGGGGCGATTTCGGACACGGTCATTGTCAGGTCTTGTCCTTACTCTTGTGTAAGGCTGCTACAGTTATGTTGGTTTGTGACTGGTTAATCTGTGTGATTCCAGTATCTTCTTCTACCTATTCCTTATTAATTGTTGAATCTAGATCCTGTGTTTTAAATAAGTCTCTTATGCTCACAAAGGCTGCATTTATTTGATCAAAAATACAGTAAAAAGAGTAATATTGTAAAATATTATTACAATTTCAAATGCATGTTTTCTATTTGAATATATTTTAAAATGTAATTTGTTCCTGAGATCATCATTACTCTCTTCAGTGTCGCATGATTCTTCAGAAATCATTCTAATATGCTGATTTGGTTCTTATTATTATCATCAATGCTGAAAACTGCTTAATTTTTTTGAGGAAACTATGATACATTTTTCAGGATTCTTTAAAGAATAGAAAGATCAAAATAACAGCATTTATTTGTAACATTATAAATGTCTTTACTGTCACTTTTGAACAATTTGATGTGCCATTGCTAAATAAAAGTATTAATTTCTTTAAAAAAAAAAAAAAATCTATATACTTCAATTATTACACCAAACTGATGAGCATCTGCTGTTGTCACAGTGAAAAGACTTGCATAATACAAATGCTGTGTTTGCAAAATTTACACACAAAAGCGCACATTCACACACACAGAACCAAAAGTGTTGTGTTGATTCTCTTTATAATGCAAATCAGTTTGGTCTCNAAAGTATTAATTTCTTTAAAAAAAAAAAATAAAATCTATATACTTCAATTATTACACCAAACTGATGAGCATCTGCTGTTGTCACAGTGAAAAGACAACAATTTAGTGTTTGCAAAATTTACACACAAAAGCGCACATTCACACACACAGAACCAAAAGTGTTGTGTTGATTCTCTTTATAATGCAAATCAGTTTGGTCTCATGAATAAGTCTGTGGGATAAAAGTGACTCACTTTATTGTATATAGTCTAAGTAGGATATGTTGTCACTGTATAGGAGTCACAACTATAATAGCAATATATATATATGTGAGGTTTTAACATAAATAAGAAAAACAGAACTCAAAATCAGTTCCTACATAAACAAAAAAAAGACCTATTTTCGGATGATATAACAGTGCGCAACTAAAAAATTGTCGGTAGGAACTTTAAAGGCACAGGAAAATTCCCTTTGAAATGACTTTGTTCTATTGAATTTTTAATAAAGGGGAGAGTGAAAGGATTTCACTGTAGTGGTAAGAGTCTCAGGACACTGAGGGATTTTATATGAAATTGCACAGAGTGTGTATGCGTTTGTGTGTGAACAGAGGTGGGGTTTAAGGACGAGACTACACACTCTCTAGAGACACATCCCAACAGCACTTAGAGATGCGGAGTGGGTTGAGCGCCTGTAAAATAACATGTTTAAAATGACCCCAGAGAAAATGACAGTTCATTGAAATTGCAGACGGATCGGTGGGCCCACGCACCTGCAAGCTTTATGTATACACAGAGTACATGCATTTGATTTCCCATGTGATTTCATGGCGGGAACATGCACAAGCTAATACTTTTCCAGACTCACTTGAGTGTGGTCATCTCTGTGAGGGAAGGCTGGGTGGCTTTCAAGTAACTGGCTCTCCGGGCCTGGACTTTGGGTGAAGGTTTGGGGCTACAGTCCGAGTCTCCACTGTCCTCTTCTGCCATAGCCTTGATGTAGCTGCCGCTCCTCATCCTCCTGCACGGGATCTCGTCATCCTGACCCACAGACGAGAAGCCCCCCCACTCGTCCTGAGGAACCTGCACAGACAGAGAGAATGTTAGCTTCTCATAAACACCTTATCTGCCTGTAACACTGAATAATCAATACAAGCAATAAAGCAATTAATGATGTATTAGATAATAGAGAATTCATGTGAATTCATATGATTTTTCAAACATTCATTTACAAACAGCTGCAAATGGTGTTTTAATGATTAATATGTTTATATATAAACATGGTTGTAGTGTTATTTTAGTATTATTTATAAACTACTATAGAATTTATCAATATTTTGAATTAATTTTATTTTTGTATTTTCAGTTTTCATTTTAAGTTTAGTTTGAAGGTGCTCTAAGCGATCCTGGGCGGAGTAACTTCCTGTTGATGTAGCTAGACCCTCCCTACTCCTCCTCCTCCTCCTCCACCCCTCCCCTCCATGCTTCCTGAAACAGTCATGAACGCGCATTTAAAATAATTATTTTCGGTTATTGGCTGGAGCATGTTTATTATGTTTCGTGGTCCAGGCTGCACCAGTTTGTTTTTATTGCCGTTTTCGGAGCTTGTGGCGACTACAGAGACCGCGTTTTTTTACAGTGTGTTCAGGGGACATGCAGCTAGCGGATAGTGAGGAGATGTTTGCTGTATGTGACAAAAAATGTTTTGGCCTAAAAACGCATGACATCGCTTAGAGCACCTTTAAAGGATTAGTTCACTTTAAAATGAAAATCACCCCAAGATTTACTCACCCCCAAGCCATCATAGATGTATATGACTTTTTCTTCTTTGAACACAATCGTAATTATATTAATAAATATCCTGATGCGTCCAAGCTTTATAATGGCAGTGAACAGGGGCAATAAGTTTGAAGCTCAAGAAAATGCATCCATCAATCATAAACGTACTCCACAAAGCTCCAGGGGGTTAATAAAAGCCTTCTGAAGCGAAGCGATGCGTTAAAATAAAATATCTAGCTTCCGCCAGACCGTCTTCAATATTCAACTTACGAAGAAGGTGTAATGCCTCTCACTGTTAAAACAGCTTACGCTACATCCAACGCCTTCCGTATTCAACTTACGAAAAAAGCTTAATTGACTCAACATCGTTTTTCATAAGTTGAATACGGATGACGGTCTGGCAGAAGCTAGATATTTTACTTTAGAACTTGTTAAATATGGATATTTTCTTACACAAACACAGCGCTTCGCTTCAGAAGGCCTTTATTAACCCCCCAGAGAGTACGTTTATGATGGATGGAGGCACTTTCTTCAGCTTCATACTTGTTGGTCCCGTTCACTGCTATTATAAAGCTCGGATGCGTCAGGATATTTATTAATATAAATCCGATTGTGTTCATCAGAAAGACATATACACCTAGGATAGCTTGAGGGTGAGTAAAGCTTGGGGTAATTTTCTTTTGAAAGTAAACTAATCCTTTAAGTTATAGTAATTNGGGGGTGGGGGGGGGGGGGGGGGGGGGGGGGGGTGTCTAAGTCTATTTCATGCATTCTGACTTATTTACACTGTTAAAGAGTTGCATTCTCAAGCTTAACATGGCCAAAGTTTCAAAACACGAGTTGGACATATGATGGAGTATGTCAGTGCCAAATACACTCCTTCCGGATTTGGATATGTTTCGGAATGTTTTTTCCGAGTATGGCCCTGTATCACGTCACAAAGGGCAGAATCCCTTGTATGGGCACTTCTCCCTGATAACCTTTTTCAGCTTCCCCGTTAAGGGAACAGAGGATGCAGTTTGTTTTTCCAAGGCAGCAACTGAGTTGTGCGCGCATGTTTGTTTGTTTCCGGAATTTCGTTGACGAATGTTTTGTAAACAAGTCCCAGTTCGAAGCTGGATTTGCAGATCGCAGGCGGTGAGTAAAACTGCATCAAATGTCTGTGTTTTGTTGGCAATCGGCGCGCAAGTGCATATAATGTAAACAACACAAACATTTTTGTTCCCTTTTTATTTATAACGATGTCGCAGCTTACAGACGATCGCTACGCAAAAGCTGCGTGAGCTCATGACTCGGCTTTTTTCGGAAAGAGTCGGTACAGCGTATCTATCTTTTATAAATCTGCCAAAACTAAAGACTTTTCGGAGATATGAAGGATGCAATACTACTCGATAGGTACTCAAGATAAACATGAGATTGGCGGAAACTGTGTGTGTTATACACTTTAAATAATTCTATTTGGCTTTAATTGATTTTTATTTCAGTTTTAGTAAGTACTTCAACTTAAACTAATTTATTTCAGTTAGTTGCCAAGGGAATATTTGTAATTTGTGTTTAAGCACTTATTTGGTATTATCAAATAAATTACAATTAAAGTCCGCGTGAACCGGAAGCTGCAAACAACGTATTTCCAAGTGAAACGGAATATTGAATAGAGGGCAGAGTTTTACTTTAGCGCTCCTCCTCTCCATCTCTCGCTCATAGCAGACTAACCGTTGGAGGGGAGTGGTTTAAGCGATTTCAACCCAAGCCGTCAAACTGATGTCATTAGAGAAGGGGCACCGTTGCAGAGGGGAGGAGCATTTTCAGATTGATTAAATATTACGAAGCCAAACAATTTTTGTGTGTGGATTGACTTGCACGGATGAATTGTTCACCACAAAACTAGCAATTTGAGCTAACAAAATAAATAAGGTCAATTTTGATTTCATGTGTACTTAAAGTAATAATAATTGTTTAGAAAACAGCTGTTATGGTATTGAACCAGTAGTGATTGGTTTATATGCAGTTCATTATATATAAATGCATATAAACACTAAAATAAAATTAAATAATTTTAACCCACTAAAAATGAAAACTATTAAGTTTTTTTTAAAGTTTTTTTTAAAAAGTCTTTTAAAGTTTAATTATTGATCAAATACTGATGAAGAAACTGTATAAAACTGTATAAAACTAAATAGAAATATTTATAGAATCGAATAGAAATATTATACAAATATACTATATATATATATATATGTGTGTGTGTGTGTGTGTGTCACAGATCCCTTGTTCCTTGGACTCCAATTCCCATGATCCTCCTGTCTCCACACCTGCACTCACTTCCCTCGTCATCTCCCCATCATCACCGATCATCATCACCTGGACTTCCTCGTCAGCACTCCCTATATATATGGACTCACTCCCTTCACTCCTTGTCTGTTCTTAATGTTAGTTTATATGTGTATTGGTTGTTATTCTCCTTCGTTTGATTAAAATACCCGATATTGTGGATCTCCGTGTACGCCTCGTCTCTACAGCACCATACACGTAACAGTGTGTGTGTTAGTATATGTGATTAAAATGTTCATAAATTTATATAAAATATTTGCATTTACTAAATATATTATACATTTTTTCTAATTCTAATAAACAATTTGCAACTCATTTCCAACTGTTTAACAAGCTACATATGTCCTAAACCTTATACATGAATGCATAATATTTCATTGCAACTGTCCACAAATAAATTATGTGCAGATCAATGTTTTAAAACCATACAAACACACTTTATGAATGACTAACTGTTAACTAATACATCACAAATGCTTAATGTGCAATTATTCTAAAAAATAATTAACCAGAAATCCTCCGTGCTGAACTATAAATGATGCAGCTATGACTATAACTTCTCAATCTCTTTCCACATTATCTCTATAACACATAAAACCTCTTAGATTCATCATATAATACACTCTTAAAAAGCTAAAAGCGCATCCTGGCATAACACGCATGGCCTTATGCAACCCGTACCCACACACTAACACCTGCTGCTCCCACTACAAAACATAATATTGACTTCTGCACAGCCAACATCATTATCTGAAAACGATCTTGAAAACATTTTACACCCACTTGCACTATTCATGTACAACACACGTAATGTGCACTTCTCAAACCCTCACCTCAAAAGCCTCTCACCTCTCTGAGATGAATAACAATCATTTCATATTATCCAGCACGGCTCGACTTCTTTTAAAATCTTCCATTTTTTGTGGCCAGTGAAGGAGAACTATAGTAAGCCCGGCTGCAGGCTCACTGTGTGATGTGCGTCGCATGCTAACGCAATTCTTTTACACGTTTCCCTCTTTTTCACACGCTCTAACTAGGGGGAGAAGCCAACAACCTTTCCTCCGTCACCGAAAACAGAAGAGAAAGGGGCACAAAGACAGATATTGTTCAGACCAGGGGAAAGGATCCACTCTCTGCGGAATGCTACTTTTTTAAAAAGAGTAGAGGATGGAAATGAGGAAAAGGTGCAGAAAGAGAGAGGGACAGAAAGGAAAGAAAGTACCTGAATGCTACTTTTATGGGCTCTTCTTTAAACCTCTGCTATGAAGCTATGAAGATGACCGTGACCTTAGTGTTAAAGTAGCTATTGCCATATTGGCAACTAAGCCATCTAAAGTTATCCATGTCTCACAGTCAAGCTAACTCTATTACCAGACAGACTCTCATTACTGCAGATGGGGGCTCAGATATGGGCACTTTGGCAGTTCTCCTTGGAGTTCAGCCTTTTTATTTAGTTCCTCTATCTTACCGGACTCCATTATCTATAACGTCTTCTCTTACCCTTCCTCTCTCCCAAACACACATACTTTACTGTAGTCCTTTCCCTTACTTTGCATTGTAAAAAATGCTTTACATTGTTATTTTTATCCAATTAACTTTATGATTCTGAGTTTTTTTCATGAGTAAATTCAATTTTGCATCACTTATATATTTTTGCATCACTATATATATATAATTCATTTATTTGTTCGTTTAAAATTTTCATTTATAAAATCCACTGCTCTCCTCTTTCCCTTTCTGTTTTCTCCATCACTTTCTTCTTCCTTAGAATTACTGTGTCACATAGGGAGCAAAAGAGACTGAGAGAGATAGCAGAAGGACAAACACAAAATCCATTTTTTTCATCTTAATCTTCACACAAACAGTCACTGATCTCCAGGGCTGCGGGCAGAATTTTTTCTCAGTTATCCTTCATTTATTTGTTTATGATCTCTCTATCACACAGCCTTAGTCCACACCAAAGAAAACAAATCACAAGCCGTGGTCTCTGAGTTCATTTGAATCTGTCACAGTGCCGCTATTACAGTCCTGACTTCTGAGCATATGTTAAAACATTCACACACATTGACATTTTAAGGAACCATTCACACAGGACATGTTGTTGCATTAAAAACAGCTAGGCCTACAACAAAACAACAAAGGCCTAATGGAATAAAACAGAATGCAGATGATAAAGATATCTTTAGATGCTGAAAAACTACTTTTAACTTGACGTGACAAAGGCCACGTCGCACCAGTGAGACACACTGCAATGGGCAACATCTACATTAATCCGGAGACATTTGAAAACTGAGTTTTCATTCACACTAGCGTTTTCAAGCATTTTCCAAAAGTTCCACACTGAGAAAGAGGAAGACACATTCAAACACGACCATCTAGCATGTTTTCATAAAAAACTATTAGAAGTAATCAAGACAGGTCATAATGGTTACTGGTGTCTGTTTAGCTATTGGTCAAACAAAAACAGTGAGATGACAATGGTCAATGGCATCCATATAGCACTGGGCTCTTCAACTGGCAGCCCGCGGGCCAAATCCGGCCCGCCAATCATCTTCATCTGGCCCGAGGGCACCCCAACCTCCCTCCTCCTCTTTTCCTGGCGGTGCGGCTACATTTGGTTAGTTACGTGGCCGCAGCGGTGCCTTTAGCTATACGCTTATATACGCACTGTTCGTACCATGCACGCTCCTCCGACTGACCTGAGAAACGTTTTCATGCGAATATTTTAGCAGTTATTATGTGTGTCCCGTATTTCTGTCGACTGAACCAGCAATACCGATCATTCGTGAATTAGTCACTGAATCATCTGAAGTTGTTTCTCGGTCAGAAACAACAAATACAGAACAAATAACTCTGTTATCATGTGTTTCACTATTTTACATTGAACTACGCAGCATGGCCCAGTGGATAACAGAACGAAAGCTTAAAGGAGCTGCGTTTATTCCCGGTCCCGGACACCATTATTAAACAGCGTTGCGACATCCAGTAAGAAGCATTTCAATTTGACACACACCTCTCAGTTACAAACCCCAAATCACTCGATGATTAAACTAGTTTTAAATCGGATGAAACAACATTCCTAACAAGACCGATGAGGAAAACAGGAGAAACGTGCCATGAATAAAGTTAGAATCCTTTTAAATCCCAAAGTCACCACCCTTACAAACGTTTACCATGAAGGAACTGTAGTAATTTACCATGGTTTGTGGAAATGTGGAATATTTATATTGAATACTATGTTATAGCCATTTATATTGCAATACATTTATTAGGTTGGTAGGGCAATACATAATTCATTTCTTTTTTACAAAAATATCAATTAATATTAATTAATATTAATCAAGACCTGTCACAATGGCCAAAGATGTCTGTTTAGCCCTTTTTCATACAAAACAATTAAAAAACAGCAAACTCACAATGGTCAAATACTTTTGCCCTCCAGATCCACTTTCCAGTTTAGCTCCAACCTTAATCGAACACACCTGTACAAGCTAATCAAGTACTTCAGGATTACTAGAAGACTGCATCCTATTGAGGCTGCATCCTTCCTTGTCAGGTCCTTCAGAGGTTTGTAGGCTATCAACTTTAAACGCTAGATTGAGACGCTCTATCTGTCATTTAGCACTTTTTCCCATACAAAACTATTAAAAAATAGAGATGCATCACAACAATCAAAGACTCTCTAGCACTGTCATAGAAAAACAATTAAAAAACAGCGAGGCGTATTGCAGTCTGGCATAGAAAAATTCATAGATTTTCATAGACAATTTTAAAACCCAGCAATATCCATCAAAATGCACACGTTATCAAAGAAAAACAATTACAAAACCGACAGATGCAGGAATGCATCCTGTGTGAACAGCCCCCTAACATGATCAGACAAAGACATGCATGGAATATGTCCACTCTTCACAAACATGCAAACACAGCAGAAAGATCATGAACTGAAAGATGGGAAATGTGGAGAGTGATGAAGCACAAGATGAAAAGAATGATGAGGAGATGTTACATCTTCCACACCAGAAAAACCAAATGCACATGACTCCTCAGCACAAATGCATTAGGTGTGGAAGCCAACCTAATGACACTGATGGCAATAGCAATGATGATGATGGTCGTGGTGACGAAGAAAAGAGAAATCTCTCTCCTACCTGTAAAAATTGGCAGGTTCGTCCCTGCTGGCAGGTCTGTGCTTTGACTAGGGCTTTATCGATATTGACCGTGGCCTTCTGGTACACCTCTCGGGCCCTGCTCACCGTTAGCGTGCTGGACCAGGAGCTCTTCTTGACGAGCGGCCCAGCCTGGTCAACTGCCATCGGGCCTCCGAAAGTCAGAGCACCTCCTGTGGGATTGGAGCATGTGGAGCAACTTCCAACGTCGTTGTTGCTGCGTGAGGTCTTCAGGGACGAGCGTCCCCCTCCTAGGGTGTTGTAGCTCTGTCCCAAGAAGTAGTGGGACTGGGATTTGTCCGGATGGCGACCCATGGTCATGACTCCAGAGGGTTGATGCTGGTGGTAGAGGCAGATATCTCTGTCCAGAGTGTCGTCTGAGCTCCAGTAACCCGACCCGGGCGTCCGTGCACGAGGTTTGGGCTCGGAACGACTGCGTTCCTTGCTCTTTCCCCGCTTGTTGCTTGACGGCTTGTGTAGGGTGCCTACAGTCGTGGAGGAAACGTTCGGGTGGGATGCAGCCATAGCCATTGCATCGGCTGGGATGGCGGGGTCATTTCCGTTGAGGCTGCGCTGACCAGGACCTTCTAGGGAATGGGATTTGGTGAACAGCTTTTGGACAGAGTGTACGAGGTGGCGTATACGCCCAGGACTGTCGCTGCGCTGGTGCTCCAGCGCCGCCGTCCGTTTGTATTGCAAAGTGTGATACCCATCTTTCCTCACTGGTTGCTGCTGGTCGAACTTCTCCAGCAGGGACGGGGGGATGGCAGCCGAGCCACAAGGGCCGCACCCACCCCCAGTTCCCCCGGCTATGCCCCCCGGTCCCACATAGGGCACAATGGCGCATTCGTCCTTAAACTCATGATGTGAGCCGTGATGTCGGCGTGGAAATGTGCTGCTGGCCAGATCAGACTGGCACCCATAGAAGCCCTGATCAGTCGTGTGGGATGGGTTGAGGACATAAGGCCGTCTGTCGTGGCGGAGAGTCAAAGACTCGTAGGACGGGTCGCAGTGTGTGAGTGTGTGGTGGTGGCTACGGCTGGAGGGCAAGCCTTTCATCGTCATCCTGATGCACACACCCTCTCACAGCCTCATCCACACACACTGTGCCTACTGCAGAAAGACAGATGGACAGAGAGACAAGAGGGCCAGAAAGTAATGTAGAGGACGAACAGATTATGTGAAATAATGAAAAACAAGAGGAACAAAAGGAGAGAGAAACAAAAACAGAGAGGGAGAGAAAGAAACAATGTTAAAGATTCAGTTCATATTTTAAAGTACATAGTGTCCACTATAGAGGACTAATCTTCAAAAAAACATTTTTAACCATTCAGGGTGTGATGTTACATCCAGACCACCATGACTCATGCTGGGGATGTATAAAACTATAAATTTTCAAAATTGAGAACACTGTAAACTAAAATAATTAATTAGTTTGAGTAGGACAAACTTAAATTAAACAAATTAGTTCTCAAATCAACTTTTATGAGTATTTAGCACTTTCTTTTCCGTTCAGGTTCACAGAACTGATATATTTTAAGTAAACTGAACGTCTTCATTATTTTGATTTTCATTGACTTATTTCTTTTAATTTAGACAAACTTAAGTTTAACATAAACTGGGCTGGGATTTCTATTTCCCAGCATGCTTTGCCCATGGCACTCGAAACATATAGAGTAAATGCTAAAATTAAGTGTTATTTAATGTTTTTTGTGCAAGACTATTGTTAAGTGGGAGATTTAGTTGTGATTAATGTTTTATTATGCTAATTTAGAAGAGTTGGTTTTTGGAGAGTCATGGTATCAAGTGGTGCATGCGGCTTGGTTTGTGAGCAAGTATGTTAAATACTTTATGTTGCGGTACTCATTCAGCAAGTGCTAAACCATGTTATTGTTAACACGTTAGCAAATTACCAAATTAGCAAATGAGCATTTTCTGAATTAGCTTGTTACAGCTAGCTAAGTTTACACTAATAAAAATATTTACATTGAGGTTACATGTTCATTTTAATTTTAATTTATGAATTAGTGTACTCATACATTTTAATTGTTCTTAACTTGAAATGTTTGCATACAAAAGTTCCGCTTATTTAAACTTTGAATTTCTTGAGAATATTTTGAGTTTTGCCAACTTATTCAGATTTACAGTATAGTGTCTCAACTGGACAACTTGCATGTGTTGGAATCAGTGGCGGCTACTGGTCTGTCAGAGAGGGGAAGCTCATTTTCGGCCTACATCATAAAATTGTCTATTTATTTAAAAGTAAATTCTGCCCTACGTTCCTTTTCAAGAAAATGGTCTGTGACCCTGTCGTACCAGGGATGATTCACTACTCTCATCATGTCCCCTAAATGACAGCTCCTGCCGGCCAAGCAAGGATGTCACATCAATAAGGCGGTTTAGGAAGGCCCTGTTTTGTTTGACTATTTCATTATGTTTAGCCACTTGAATGCGAGCACCTTCATTTATTGCATGCTCAACCCTGATCCTGCCCATGCAACTTAATCTTGCACATGCACTCACATGTTCATTGCTCTTTTCATGTCTTTTATATGCCCTGTCAAAGTTAGACAGATCTCCAAACCCCACCTTTGACCAAACAACACATCCGTGAGATGGTTTCATCAAGAGGCATGGCCAGCAGTACATTTTATTTGTCACAGCACTTCCAGTCAGCCAGCTAACTTTGTCATACCAGGAGAGCTGAAAAGACCTGTTATTTTTCCCTATCTTTTGCACTAAATCAATCTTAGGTGTTGATCTGCCCTGCTGTTTAACTCTAAGTTTTTCCTCGTAAGGAACACTTTCAAATGGCTTCGCCAAAATCAGGTCGACAATATTAGCACCGTCTGCCATCGTGCGCAGTTTCACCCACGACGCTAGCCTAGCCTACTAACGTTATATGAATGAATGAATGAATGAAGGAATGAATGAATGAACGATCTAAAAAAAAAATATTAAACTCTGTAAAACTGAAACAAGGAATGTGGTGTATAATTGTGTGAAATGTATGATGAAAATCAAGCAATTTCGCCAAGCAAATATCAAAGAAATAGGTTGCAGCAGTTTTTATTTCGACTGAACTTGAGAAATCCGCGATGGGACTGAGCGCGAATAGCTTCAGTGATTCCTTATAGTACAGAATCGCTGTCAGTCAAAAGGAGATGCAGTCTTTCGACAGACCCTCCAATCATCACGCAGAAGCTCGGAGTCCGGGCCAGCCCACTCCCCATCCACCCCCAGAGACGCTGAGCGTCCGTGGGCGGGACATAATCGCAGCGTTTATCCAATGACCGTCTAGTTTCGAAGCGCTGAAAAAAACTGTTCAAAGCAGCCCCATTGAAGTCAATGGACGCTGGGCTTCAATAGGGAAATGCACTGTGACGCTGCGGGAATGTATGAGAAGGAAATCGAGTCAGCCGACCTGCTATATGTAACTGATTCTGCTATATGTAAACTCGTCTTTGAGATGAACGTTTTCTAACGCATTTTTAGTCAATAAAATGTTAATACAATAGTACATATTTGACCATTAATTTTGTGACATTATAAG
The DNA here is from genome assembly GCA_003731715.1 of Anabarilius grahami. Lineage (NCBI taxonomy): Eukaryota > Metazoa > Chordata > Actinopteri > Cypriniformes > Xenocyprididae > Anabarilius > Anabarilius grahami. The sequence continues at coordinate 3,621,307 of RJVU01059636.1, read as the reverse complement.
GGAAGCCGAGCTTCCCTTGCAGTCTTAAAGAAATCGTCCCTGGTTGGAATGGAGTCACCTGACCCCGATCAAGAACATTTACATAAGATGTGTTCTGGTGTTCAAATACAGCTAATGAGCACACTAGACTGGAACAGAATACAGGAGTCTCACAACACATTTTTAAAAATTAGAGTATTTTTAACTTGACATTTTAACTTGGTGCGACACTAAAAAAACAATATGAGATTTGACAGAACAGCCAAACATGTCTGTTTGAATGTGTATTGCTTTAGCAGGAGTGCTTTAAAGGGAAAGAATTTAAAGACTAAGTATACCGTTGGCATGCTAAATACAGCATATACACTAAAACATATATATTGAAAAAAAAGAAAAGAAGAATAATGGACTAGCCAGTTGACGACTAGTTGACCATTGTGACCCATACCCATAATTCTACACTACAACTCAAAAGTTTGGGGTCAGTAAGATTTCTTATTATTTTTTTAACACTTTTATTCAGCATGGACACATAAGACAGTCAGTAAAGACATTTAAATTGCTACAAAAGATTTCTATTTCAAATAAATGCTGTTCTTTTCAACTTTGAATTAAAGAATAGTGAAAAATATTAAGAAGCTCAACTGTTTTCCAGATTGATAATAGGAAGAAATCCTAAGCACTGCTGAAAATTCACCTTTGCCATCACAGGAATTTTTTATTTTAAATTGTAATAATACTTAACAATATTAAAGATTTTGCTGTATTCTTGATTAAATAAAGGCTGCCTTGGTGAGCATAAGAGACAAAAATTCCAAAATCACCAATGCTCATTTAAAATGGATGTTGATCTCTCGATGCAAATCTTTATTAGTGTGAATGCCCCAGAACAGTAGTGATGTTAGTACACCAACATTAGCATGTGAAAACCTCTCCAGGCATGCCTCGCCAAATCTGAAGAAAGACAGAGATGAGAGGAGCAAAAGATATAGCCAAAGACAGATTAAGACTGAAAGAAAAGAACTGACGCATTTCGATGTTTATTCAGCTATATCCTGTTTACTGTGTCAAAATGAGAAATCAGTTGTTCATGCTTGAAGTCATTTGTGAGGCTGTGAATTCATTAAGAGCATTTACCAAAAGATCAATGACTGTACTGAGATCAATGACATACAGAGAGATGGAGATTATACAGCACATGAGCATTCAGCAAAGAGTTTTTAGCTTCACCCATGATTATAGCATTAGCTTTCATACATTTTTTTTTCTTTTTATGAAACAGACCATGATGTGTAGTTGGCATTTATACCAAAGACATTTATAATGTTACAAAAGATCTTATGTTGATCTTTGGAACTTTCAACTAATCAAAGAAGTATTATAGTTTCCACAAAAATATTAAGCAGCACAACTGTTTTCAGCATTGATAATAATAGGAAATGTTTCTTGTGCACCAAATCAGCATATTAGACTGATTTACGACACTGAAGTCTGGAGTAATGACTGTGTAAAGCAAGCTAAGTCACACACACACAGACACACACACACATTGTGAAATACGCATTAAAGGAAGAGGCATTCACCCACAGAGTCATAATAAACACGTATACAAAGACTATAAAAACTGTTATCTTCTAATGAATCTCATTTACACACTCTCACTTCACCTCCTAATGCTGTGTGGTGACTCCTGCCTGACATTGTCTATGTGTGTGAAATTGTAGCTGGTATAGAGTAAATCTCTTGCCTTATTACTACATCTCTCTCTGTCTTAGAACAGCAAGACTAAACTGAAGATGAAAAAAACAGAATAATTAATTGTTTCACCCTCCTTCTATCCCTTTCTTTGATAACAGATGAAGTCAAATATTCTACAAAGACAAAGTTAGCACACACACATCCAAATTTCCAAGTATTTCCAAGTAACTTTGTTTTGTTTTGATGAAATATGCAAATCAACGAGCGTGTAAGTTCAACCGATTGATGGGAGAGCTGAAACAAATGTAAAGTGTATGATTATTTCATGAGACTGATAAATAAACCATAGCATCTGTGTTTCTGATGAAATCTTCATAGCTGATGTCATGGCATGCATTATATTAATGCATGAGCTGCCAGTGAGTGTGATCAAATGTTGTAGTCTTGGCTGAAAAATACCTTGATGTTTATGTCTTTTCCCAGAGGAACTAAATTTCTTTGCTTTCTTTCTTCCTTGCGAGACGGATATAACTCTGAAAATAAAAGAAAAATGAAAAGGTGCAGTTGCCTGTACTTCGTAGGTGTGGATAGGAATGCACATATAGCCAAAGAAAATATATTTAAGATTTAAAGTCCCCCTGTAGTCAGTAATTTTGTCCCTTAAAACTCATCTTTGATCACCGAAATGACATATTTAAAGTTTTTTTTCCTGTGAAAAAATGTATTCATGCCTTAAAATAGCTTGAATGTAACTCTACACCCTTGCCTCATTTATTATATGCGGATATATGAATATGCTAATTAGCCCCGCCTCCACTCACTCACACAAGCTCAAGAGATCCACTCTGTGAACTTACTGAGATAAACGCTGCACAATGGTATTGCTTTTTACAATGCCAGACACATAATGTTAATTAATATGATTAGCCTTTTACTTAACTAAATTATCAAACAGCAAATAATGTGTTGCTAATGTTACACAAACCATGCTCCCGTTCGTGAGTCAGACAGCTGTCTTCCAACAATCAGTATCCTTACAAAGGCTTTGAACACCTTAACGTCAGTGGAGAAAGGCATATAGTTCATCATAACATCGTTATATACATCATACACCCGCTATCTTGCCAAATCTACCCGATTTTTTTTATGTCAACAGAAAAATATACCAGGATATATTCTCTAGAGACTCTCCTGCTTCAGAGTGGTCATGGATAATTATATGCTAAAGCCCGCCGGCACGTTGACGTGATTGGTTAAAAGGTAGCTTGTCACGTCAGAAACACCAGCGATTTCAAACTGCGTCTTTTTTTCACTGCAGTTTTAAATAGAAAATACTCAGTAATGGTGCTGACTTATGAATTTGCATATGGTTTGTCTTAAAGCATATTAAAAACACCACATAGACATAAACAATATTAAAAACTTGATTTTCATCACAGGGGGACTTTAAACATTATTATAACCAACAGACAATATCAAGCTCAAAAAGGGATCCTAAAAGTAGTTTATACTTATTATTAACTTATTATGCACTATATTTAAGTCTTCTGAAGTCATATGCTAGGCCGTTTTAAGCAATTTTGATGCCCTAGGCAAACTTTTTGTCTTTGTTTAGATTTTTTTTTTTTTTAAATGTTGATTTCAAGTGTCAGTTTTTGCAGTATTATTACAGTCAAACCTGTAAAACCTTTTGTTATCCCAAACTACACATAAAAGTTTGATCAGTCACACAAAAGTAATCAGGATTAAATACTGATTCAGTGCAGTCAGGGACGGGGCTGAATCCAGCTACTTGTTCCTTTGTTACTCGCATGAACATCCCCTTTAAATAACACAACTCTATGCCCTCTGTGCTGAATCGATTCAGAATTTCAATGTCATCTGTGAAGGTGCATTAAATTCGACAAAGTGGTTTAATAAAGGATGTATTGATCTTGTGAATTAGCACATTGTTTTTTTACTATACCAATATTTTTAATTGGCTGTTAAAGTTTTAAATGGGAAAAAAATACTGATCCTTTAACAATACATTGGTGCAAAAACACACCTTTTAGAGGTGCAAGTTAGAGAAGAAAGCTTTATAGAGGCAAAATATAACTGCACACTCACTTAAGCATTTTATTAAAAAAACTAAATGCTGAATTGAGTTTGCAGTTATATTTTGCCTCTAAAACACACACTGTGCCACATTACGCTATCTGCCCATTTCATGGCATGATTTCTCGGCCACCACATCATAACAAAATACAGATTTTGTGCACTTACTCTACCAATTTTTTTAATTGTCCTTTAAACTTAGCTTTATTGCATGGTAAAATGTTACCTTGCCAAAGCATTGGCAGAGCCCTTTGATGGTGTTGTAGAGCCCTGCAAATGCAAACTTTACATGCAACAATCAGGCAGTTATTGACAGCGCTCTGATCCAATGGCATCTAGGCTTCATCAGATTGACAGTACTCTAGCCCAATGGTGTTGGGGGGAACCAATGGGGGCGGCAATCATATTTCAGGGTGGCCATGCCAATGTTTAGAAACACCCCTGCTAAAATGTAGTCCTAGTATGTGCGTTCATTTGCGCCCCCTCCAGCAGGGGACTGTGTAGTTCGCCTATGCCTAGAAATGGCCCAGCTGACATGCACATACAGTATATACAGATTTTCCTGCTGTTTGCACATACTATTCTACTACATTGCTTTTTTTCTTTGTTTTAAAGAGCAGACTTAATATTTATCTATTTCGGGTCCTAATTAGGAGACGACAAGCACAAAAAAACCTATAAAAACGCCCCTTCCTGTGCCCCAAAACAAGACATCTGTTGATGAGGGTCATAAACAAGGACTGTCCTGCTCCACTTCAAAGACGATGAGTGGAAGGAGAATTTTAGAATGACATGACAATCATTTATGACACTTCATTCAACAACAATAGTTCATTCCATGCGTCATACGTCATAACGCCATTTCTACGTCATTGCACATGCGCAATACTTTCCAGATTTGGTTTTCAATCCGATCAAGTGTTTACATGTCCTCTCGATCGGATAAGAAGATTTAAACCACCCCTTACAATCCGAATGAAATTTTAATTGGATTTGGCTAATTCATTCCGATTGATGTGGTTGCATCTGACTTTTTTTATTCTGACTGTGCTACTAGTCTGTGTACAATCAGATTATTAGGGTTCATGTAAACGCAGCTAGTGATGTCAAACTTGGTGGAACATGTCTTGAGGGGCCAAGTTTAAATGTATACAAGTATAAAATGAGATTTAGTGAATAAAGACCACCAAATGTTTAACTGCATCCAGCAGAAAAACAGCATTCGTGTGCATGTGTGTGTGTAAGTGTGTGTGAGTATGTGTGCTTGATACATCCTCATAATGGCTCATATATGAGTTGTTGTGTAAGGCTGAGCTCATTCATTGACCCCTGAAGCCTTTCAGATGCATCCTAGTGGAACTTGCTATAAATTAGACTGAGTGAAAATCCATAAATAAAGATGCTCATCTTGTACTTTCTACTGCACTCTACTCTCACTAGAGCTTCACAATTCTTCCTGCTCACTTCCTCCTCCAGACTACATTCTTCTTCGCTCTCTAATAATTACATTCATTGTCCATACTCCAATTTATTAGTGGTGTTTTTTTAAGGCAAGGTCATACTTAGGGTTAGTGATCTGAACAAACCATTAATACTAAATATTAAACTTCTGCTCTTAACACACCCTGCAACATTTGTGCTATGGCCATGAATGATGTCCTTAAATTATGCGGCTTGTTGAGGAGAGATGTCTTAGTACTTTTCTAAGTCATCAGACTTATGATTTTCACCTGCTGGGTAATAAAATAATAAATAAAATTTACATTGAAGGAGGAACCTGAGATATATATAGAAACCAGAAAGATCTATTTTCAATTGGGGCAGTAAACAACCACCTAGAATACACTATTACCAGAACACCCTCGCAACCACATAACAACACTTTAGTAACTACTCAGACCACCCTAGCAACAACCTAGTAACTGCAGAGAACACCCTAGCAACCGCACAACAACACTCCAGTTACCAACCAGGACACCACAGCAACCAAATACCAATGCTCTACTAACTACCAGAACATATAGCAACCACATAGCAACAGTCTAGTAACTACCTGAAACACCATAGCAACCACATAGCAACAACCCTAGAAACAACCAGAACACATTAGTAACCATATAAAAAAGCTCTATTAACCACCCAGAACACCCTCACCACCACATAGCAACACCGTTATAACTACTCTAGCAACCACATAACAAAGCTCTAGTAACTACTCAAAACGCCCTAGCAGCCACATAACAACACCCTAGAAACTATCAGAACACCCTAGCAACTATGTAACAATGCTCTAGTAATCACCCAGAACACCCTCAGAACTACATAGCAACACCATTACAGCCACTCTAGCAACCACATAACAAAGATCTAGTAACTACTCANAGCAACAGTCTAGTAACTACCTGAAACACCATAGCAACCACATAGCAACAACCCTAGAAACAACCAGAACACATTAGTAACCATATAAAAAAGCTCTATTAACCACCCAGAACACCCTCACCACCACATAGCAACACCGTTATAACTACTCTAGCAACCACATAACAAAGCTCTAGTAACTACTCAAAACGCCCTAGCAGCCACATAACAACACCCTAGAAACTATCAGAACACCCTAGCAACTACGTAACAATGCTCTAGTAATCAACCAGAACACCCTCAGAACTACATAGCAACACCATTACAGCCACTCTCACTCTAAAAACTGCTGGGTTAAATATGGACAAAACCAGGGATTGGGTTGTTTTCACCCAGCCATTTTTTTCAACCAATTTTGGATTAATTTTTTTAGCCAGCAATATAGTAATATAGTAAAAGGCGTGTTTTTGCTCACCCCCAAATAGGGGCAAATTTGTGGGGTATTTTAAGCTGAAACTTCACCAGACCAGAGACTTATATTACATCATGTGAAAGAGGGCATAATAGGTGCCTTTTAACCCAACCTGCTGGGTTTGTCCATATTTTACCCAGCTTGGGTTTTTTTAACCCAGCATTTTTTAGAGTGTAGCAACCACATAACAAAGATCTAGTAACTACTCAGAACACCCTAGCAATCACATAGCAACCCCCTAGCAACTATCAGAACACACTAGCAACCACATAACAATGCTCTAGTAATTACCCAGAACACCCTCAGAACCACATAGCAACACCATTATAGCCACTTTAGCAACCACATAACAAAGTTCAAGTTTACTAGTTAAAATGCCCAAGCAACCAAATAGCAACAGCGTAGCAACCACATAACAATGCTCTAGTAATCACCCAGAACACCCTCACAACCACATAGCAACACTGTTATAACCACCTCAGACAATCTTGCAACCACATAACAAAGCTCAAGTAACTACTTAAAACACCCAAGCAACCACATCTAACACCCTAGCAACTATCAAAACACTCTAGCAACAACATAATGCTCTAGTAATCACCCAAAACACCCTCACAGCAACATAGCAACACAGTTATAACCACCAAGAACACTCTAGCAACCACATAACAAAGCTCTAGTAACTACTCAGAACATCCTAACAATCACATAGCAACACCCTAGCAACTATCAGAACACTCAACATAACAATGCTCTAGTAATCACCCAGAACACCCTCACAACTACATAGCAAGTAGCAACACTATTAGAGCCACTTTAGCAACCACATGACAAATCTGAAGTAATTACATAAACACCCAAGCAACCACATGCAACACCCTAGCAACTATCAGAACACCCTAACAACCACATAAAAATACTCAGTAATACAGTAATTACCCAGAACACACTCACAGCTACATAGCAACACCATTATAACCACCAAGAACACTCTAGCAACCACATAACAAAGCTCTAGTAACTACTCACAATGCCCTATCAACCACATAGCAACACCCTAGCAACTATCATTCAGAACACCCTCACAACCACACAGCATTGTGGAATCGTTTGAGTGGGTAAACCCAACAACCACACACAACTATGTTTCCCTAAAGCGTTGTAAACCTAAGTAGATCATAGAGACCATTGGTGCCAATGAGTTTTGTGAACTGGGCTTATGATGTTTTTGGGAAACACATCCCAAAACAGATTAGCAACCTCCTAGCAATGCCCTAGCAACCACCCAGAACACAGTAAAAGCAAATATTCACATCATTGTTCTAGAAAATGTAAAAAACCTTGATTCAATGAAACATTTCCATCTTTCTTTAGCCAACCCTTTTTCTTTCCTCTCATCTTCCTCTCTCTATTTAGGTTTCATTGAAGTGCACTTTGAAACATAATCAAACTATGCTGACAGATGACACAACAGCCAAGAGTTTCTCTCTCTAGGCCAAACTAATTACGCTGTCTGTCATTAATGACAGCAGCACCACGTCATTTGAGTTACACACACTCTGACACACACTCTATTAAAAATTTCTTCCTGCAGATCTGTTTGATCAAAGAAAACAAACAAAGAGGAAGAGACACAAAGACAGAGAGAGAGGATGTGTGCAAAGAAGTGCTCAGTAATCACTATATCAGATTTTAGCACAGCTAAATGATTTCTGAGTAACGACTCTTACTTGTGAAGAATAACAACTGCAACTAAACTAAAACAACACAAACAGATGATGATGGGATAAATTTAATGAAATCAAAAGCAACTTTTTTTTTTCAAGCTATTTAGGACACATAGGACCCCCAACTTGCTTTTATTGACCATTTATTAATGAATACTCCCTTGTTCATTAAACATTTAAGCTAATTTGAATTAAACCTTCAGAAGTCTCAGCTTCACTGAACAAATGTTAGAGTTTAGCACATCGATTATCTAAACAAAGCTCTAGTAGCAAAAATATAATGACTTATAATTTCAAATACTTAATCTTTATACGCCACTTGAACATAGACACACATTTCCCTAAAGCCTGGGACACACTGCACGATTTTCCGCTGTCCCAAACAAGAGATTGCCATCGTGAATCAATCGTGGTGATTTCTGTGGTAGTGGCTCCTAAACAGTGGTCCTATAATGTCGTACAGTGAGTTCCGGGCGAATCAAAAACCAACAGGAGTGCGGAACCCGATGCCGCAATAAGTGAGTCAACATCAAACCACCACTTAATCCACACACATCATCTTCATTTTTTTCCATTTTTCTTTTCAAGACAAGCCATGATCAAAATTAACGCTAGAGATTGTTTTTGTTTGCCAGCCTGTAGCGGTAGACATCTATGCAGCAGTCACTCGCGTGTCGCAGTCACCGAAGTGATTAACTTATTCACGGGAGAAAAATCAGATAGACCACCATCGTCTCTTGAACTCACAGCATCAACACTTTTATTTTTATGCGCATGCTCATAACATACACAGTGCGCGAGACATGCACGTTTCAATGACGTCACTGCCTAGACTATAACATGGCTTTGCCACTTATACTTATTCAAATATGCTTAACACTCCCACTCAAAGACATGTTTATAGCATTCTATAGTGACAAACAAAAACAAAACAATACATAACTCCAAAATAAAACATTTGGTATACTGGCAGTAATCTAAAAACCTCTCAAAAATAAAAACACCTGCCAGTTCATATTATTCTCCAAACAAATACCTCTTGAAGTTCTCAAACTTAGCCTTTGTCACCGGCTTGGTAAGGACATCAGCTATCATGTTCGCAGTAGGGCAATATTCTATAGATATTTTCCCTTCTGTGTGTGCAGACCGTACAAAGTGATATTTTATATCAACGTGTTTACTTCTCTGTCTGCATACTGGGTTCTTAGACAAAGCTATCGCCCCCTGGTTGTCCTCATATATCTTGACTGGTACATGCTGGTTACTACTATCAATTCCTTTAAGTAGTTGTACAAGATACATACTCTCTTGAGTAGTGGCAGCTAGTGCCATATACTCGGCTTCACAGGTGAATAAAGCCACCTTTGGCTGTTTCCTACTCTTCCACGATATGACTGGACCATTCTCAGTTAAGCTGAAACAATATCCAGTTGTGCTCCTCCTATCATTTTTATCGGCTGCCCAATCAGCATCACTGTATCCCTCAAGCTGTAGGCTTTCCTCACATTTTCGGAAGTGTAGTTCTTGATCTATAGTACCCTTTAAGTACCTCAGTAGGTGTTTTGCTGTAGCCCAATGCTGTTGTTTTGGTTCTGCTAGGTGTTGTGAAAGTTAACTAACAACCCAGCTCAGGTCAGGTCGTGTACATGTCATAATGTATATCAAACTACCTACTATCTCTCTGTATCCTGTTGAGTCAATGACTTCACCCTCATTGTCAAAGTTTAACTTTTGTTCACATGGGGTGGATCTCGGTTTACATTCGGACATTCCAAATTTCGCTAACATCTTCTTTATGTGTCTCTTTTGAGTCATTTTGATCTCTCCATCACTCTGTATAAAATCAATACCCAGGAAGTGTTTAAGTGGACCCATATCTTTCATCTTAAACCTTCTCTTCAACATTTCTTTTATATCACTGAGTAAGGTGTTGTTACTCGCTGCTATGATTAAGTCATCTACCCATACTAACAAAATCACTTTCTCGTTCTCAAATTATCTGCTGTAGACACAATGATCAGCATAATTTTGTACAAAACCATTCTCTGTAAGGTGATCATGCAGTAACATGTTCCAGTTACGTCCGGACTGTTTTAAGCCATATAATGACTTATTGAGTTTACACACTAAGTGTTCTCCTGTTTTCCGGTTGCTCCATATATACCTCACAGTCCATCGGAGCATGGAGGTAAGCAGTCTTTACATCCATTTGATGTAGGGTAAGATCCTCCTGTACAGCCACTTGCATTAATGCTCGGACAGAGGTCATGTTGGCTGTCGGTGAAAAGGTCTCTTTATAGTCAATCCCTTCCACTTGACCATACCCTTTTGCAACATATCTGGCTTTACAAGTCTCAGATCCATCTGGGCTCTCTTTTACTGTATATACCCAGCGACCTCCCACTGCTTGTTTGCCTTTTGGCAGTGGCGTCAGAGTGAAAGTCTCATTCTCTGTCAAAGAGTTCATCTCCTCTTTCATCGCATCAGTCCACATTTTTGACTTCTTAGAGTCCATAGCCTCTCTAAATGTTTTAGGTACATCATAAGCCACTCTGTAGAAATAATCTACATTTTCACTTTCATCATTATTACACTCAGCTTTACACTGGTAATCATTAAGGTATTCTGGAGCTTTTCTCTGTCTTGTAGGATACCTTCTTTCTCCCTGTTCACTCTGAGTACTATCTGTCTGGGTCGGACCCTCCTCAGTACTGGACTCTTTACTCTCTTTAGGCTGTTCCTGACCTTGGTTGACTATTTTTGGTGATGTATCTCCATAACTCTCAATTTCGTTGCCCATGTCACAATCTGTCTGAGTCTGGTTATCTGCACTACCTTTGGTGATGAATTTGACCAGCCTATGTTTTAGGACTTTTCCTGTCTCGGGATAATACACATTATATGCTGGACTATATTTATCATAGCCTACGAAGATCCCTTTTTTGCATCTAGAATCCAGCTTCTTCTTATCCTGCTTATATACGTAGCATTCAGAGCCAAAAATCCTCATGTTAGACAGGTTAGGTGTTTTTCCTGTGAAAACACGGAAAGGTGTCTGCTCTAGCCGCTTACTGTAACACCTGTTGCGGATTTGAGCTGCTGTCTGTACAGCATATGTCCATAATTGCTTTGGGAGGTTACTCTCCAATAGCATGCATCGTGACATCTCAAATAAGGTTCTCCAACCTCTTTCGGCAGTTCCGTTCTGATGAGGTGAGTAGGGTGCACTGGTCTCATGCCTTATCCCCTTACTCCTAATTAGAGACTGGAATTCCTGCCCGGTAAATTCTGTACCGTTATCAGATCTTATACACTTTATTTTTCCATATGGAGCTACGTCTGCTATGAATTTTTCTGTAGCCTTTGTCGTGTCACTCTTTGCTTTGATAAAGTATGGAAAAATCATTCCAGTGTAATCATCAGTAAATGCTATCGCATACTTGTATCCATCTGTATTCCCTGGTTCTATAGGGCCGCATAGGTCTGTGTGTACTAGCTCTAGTACGGTTGTAGCTTTAGCGTCTGCCTGTCTGTTTCTACTTTGTGTATATTTGCCCTGTGTGCATATTTCACAGTTTTGATTGGACCTGTCATGTTTCCCTCTTATCGTCATCCCTTCAACTACCTTTTCTAATTTTGCAACATCATCAAAATTACAGTGACCAAGTATCCTATGCCACGTTTGAATGTCATGACTACCATACACTTCATCAACATTTTTATTTTCTACTGTGTTAAGGTAATAAAGCCTACCATACACGTCCATTTTGGTACCGTCCTTGTGAATCAGCCAGTTATCGCCATCTTTGAAGTGCATCTCAGCTCCGTTAGCTGTAGCTGATTTGACTGAAAAGATGTTTTGTGGAAACGATGGGATGTATAGTGCTTGCTTTAGCCTCGTTTTCACTTGTCGTCCCTCGCTGTCCAGCAAGTAGACTTCGGCTTCTCCCCTCATCTTCGCCATCCCGCTCACCTTGGTTCCGTCGGCAAGCTCGATCATGTGATCCTCGGGCCTGAAGCTCTTGTCAACTGTTATGAACTTTGTGGCGTCGTTGATCATGTGTGATGTGGCGCTGCAGTCGACCATGAGACCCTTCTTGTTTCCTCTTTGAATAGGACAGTCACTCATCTTGAAGAAACAGAAAGATGTAGGCTCTGCCTCTGTCTCTCCATCTGCTTTCTTCACGTGATCACGGCCTCGTCCTCGGCCGCGTCCCTTTCCTCGCTGTGGTGTGTCCCATTTTCGATCATCTCTTCTCGCCTGGGATTCGTCGGGACATGTCCTGGCCATATGTCCCTTTTTACCGCAGGTGTAACACTCAATATTAGTCAAATCCATTTTCTTTCATCTCCCTCTTCCACGTGATCTCGTTGTCCCGTTAGTCTTCATCACGTTGTCTTCTTCTACATTCACGTCACTTTTCCCGTATTTTTCAGTACTCTCGTAACTTCGTAGTTTTGTTTTACAATGTTACAGCGTCATTAGTCTGGGTGATGTGCACAACAAACGGCTTGTATGAATCAGGTAGCCCCTTTACTACCATAGCTATCTGAAGTCCATCACTAATATGCTCGTCTGCTCTTCTCAATGACGTAAATATAGTCTCTGCTCGAATAATGTAGTCAGTGACCGTTTCATTGCTAGCCTTATGGAGTGAGGAAAGTTCACAATACAAATTCACAACGCGGGGTTTGTCCTTTCCGGCGTAAAGCTCGCGAAGAATCTCCAGTGCTTTTCTTCCATCACGTTTCGCATCCCTCATTATCAACGACAAACTTTTGTTATCTAGGAATTGTACCAGCTCTGCATATGCCTCTCCGTTCTTTGCCTCATCATCCGCGAGAGCTTCTTCGTCTCCCTCGTCTATCTGCGGGTCCTCCAAAATAACTTCTCTGAGGCCACGCAACTCCATGTGCGCAAGGAATCTCGTTTCCCAGAGTTCATAATTTTTCTCATCACCATCGAATAAAAGTCTGAACCACCTTTGGCCTGAATGACTGGGCCCATAACCTGTAGCAGTAGACATCTATGCAGCAGTCACTCACATGTCGCAGTCACCAAAGTGATTAACTTATTCACGGGAGAAAAATCAGATAGACCACCATTGTCTCTTGAACTCACAGCATCAACACTTTTATTTTTATGCACATGCTCATAACATACACAGTGCGCGAAACATGCACGTTTCAATGACGTTACTGCGTAGACTATAACATGGCTTTGCCATGTATACTTATTCAAATATGCTTAACACAGCCACCATTGTAATCCTGCATCTAAATGCAGTTCACACAGTCACTGTCACAGATTGATGATGTAAAACTCTGGACGAGTCTTCTTGTGTGCATCCGTTTTTAATGAATTTTGACTGCTGTAGAGTCTTACATTAACGATAACTGAGATCCTACAGTGTGACATGGCTTGTATGACATGTTCATGCAGTCTGACAAGCAACAGTCATAAAGGACTATTATAAATATTTATACTCCACACTAGATCATACATCAGTGGGGGGAAAAAAACAGTGGTTCTTGTGCCCTCAGTGAGCACACAGCATGACCCTGGAAATGTACACTTACTGCCTTTTTAAAGAACTTAAATGATTCAGTAAAAAAATTATAATGTTTAAAATATATTTATTTCAAATAAACACTGTTCTTTTGAAAATTCTATTCATTAAAGATTCCTGGAAAAAAATTTATTACAATTTCCACAAAAATATTAAAGGATTAGTTCACTTTCAAATTAAAATTTCCTGATAATTTACTCACCCCCATGTCATCCAAGATGTTCATGTCTTTCTTTCTTCAGTCGAAAAGAAATTAATGGTTTTGATGAAAACATTCCAGGCACAAACGGTTGAAGGTCAAAATTACAGTTTCATTGCAGCTTCAAAACGTTCTACACGATCCCAGACGAGGAATAAGGGTCTTATCTAGACAAACCATCACTCATTTTCTAAAAAAAAAAAAAAAAAGTTATATAAGTTTTAACAATAAATGCTCATCTTGAACTATTAGAACTATTAGAAAACTATTAGAAGTGTATTACTGCCCTCCACAGGTTAAAGTTTGAACTAATTGTTATATACTTGCACTAGCATATTGTATATGACAATTTAGTTCAAACTTTGATCTGTGGAGGGCAGTAATACACTTAGCAGTGTCTACACTGCTGGAATTCAAAGAGAAGAAGAAGAGAGCTAGTTCAAGATGAGCATTTATGGTTAAATCGAATAATATTTGTAAAAAAATTTTTGAAAATGAGCGATGGTTTCTCTAGATAAGACCCTTATTTCTCATCTGGGATCGCTGTAAACTGTAATTTTGACCTTCAACCATTTGGGCTCCATTGAAGTCCACTATATGGAGAAAAATCCTGGAATGTTTTCATCAAAAACCTTAATTTCTTTTCGACTGAAGAAAGAAAGACATGAGCATCTTGGATGACATGGGGGTGAGTAAACTATCAGGAAATTTTAATTTGAAAGTGAACTAATCCTTTAAGGACTGCAACTGTTTTCAACATCATTACTACTACTACTACTACTACTACTAATAATAATAATAACTTCTTCAGCAGCAAATCAGCATATTAGAATGATTTCTGAAGGATCATGAGATACTGAAGACTGGAGTAAAGATGCTGAAAATTCAGCTTTGCCATCACAGGAATCAATGATATTTTAAAATAAATTATAATAGAAAACAATCATTTTAATTGTAATAATATTTCACACTATTACTGGACTGTTTTTGTTTAATCAAATCTTACCAACCCCTTACTTTTTATTTAAAATCAATTTTTTCCTTTTTTAACTTATAATGTTTGATATTTTTTTCTCTCTTTGTGGTTCCATCAGACTCATAAATACTGATATTAAAGGATTAGTTCACTTTAAAATGAAAATTACCCCAAGCTTTACTCACCCTCAAGCCATCCTAGGTGTATATGACTTTCTTCGTTCTGATGAACACAATTGGAGAAATATTAATAAATATCCTGACGCATCTGAGCTTTATAATGGCTGTGAACAGGGTTCACGAGTATGAGCTGAAGAAAGTGCTTCCATCCACATCCATCCATCATAAATGTACTCCACACAGCTCCGGGGGGTTAATAAAGGCCTTCTGAAGCAAAGTGATGCGTTTGTGTAAAAAACTAAATTCCATATTTAACAAGTTATGAAGTTCCCAGCAGCCATATCACCCTGTAGCCCACTGAAGCTAAGCAGGGCTGAGCCTGGTTAGTACCTGGATGGGAGACCTCCTGGGAAAACCAGGTAGCTGCTGGAAGAGGTGTTAGTGAGGACAGCAGGGGGTGCTCACCCTGTGGTCTGTGTGGGTCCTAACGCCCCAGTATAGTGACGGGGACACTGTACTATAACAAGCACCGTCCTTCGGATGAGACGTTAAACCGAGGTCCTGACTCTCTGTGGTCATTAAAAATCCCATGGCACTTCTCGTAAAGAGTAGGGGTGTAACCCCCGGTGTCTTGGCCAAATTCCCTCCATAGGCCCTTACCAATCACGGCCTCCTAATAATCCCCATCCATTGAATTGGCTCTTTCACTCTCTCTCCTCTTCACCTACAGCTAGTGTGTGGTGAGCGCACTGGCGCCGTTGTACTGTGGCTGCCGTTGCATCATCCAAGTGGATGCTGCACACTGGTGGTGGATGAGGAGAGACCCCTGATATGATTGTAAAGCCCTTTGGGTGTACAGTTGTACATAGGAAAGCGCTATATAAATGCCTCATTCATTCATTCATTCATTCATTCAAGTAAAATATCCAGCTTCCGCCAGACGGCCTTCCGTATTCTACTTATGAAGAAAGAGTAAAACTCTCGCAGTTCAAAAAGCTTACGCTCCATCCTACGCCTTCCCTATTCAACCTATTTTTTTCCCTGTAATTTGAATGTGGAAGGTGGTCTGGCGGAAGCTAGATATTTGACTTCATAACTTGTTAAATATGGATCTTTTTTTACACCAACGCATCGCTTCGTTTCAGAAGGCCTTTATTATACCCCTGGAGCCGTGTGGAATATGTTTATGATGCATGGATGTGGATGGAGACACTTTCTTCAGCTCATACTTGTTTGGTAATGCTTACTGCCATTATAAAGCTCGGATGCTTCAGGATATTTATTAATATTTGTCTGATTGTGTTCATCAGAATGAAGAAAGTCACATGCACCTAGTAATTTTCATTTGAAAGTGAACTAATCCTTTAATCTAAATATGGCATTATGATAAGCATTATGTTGCTCACAGACATTATGTTTGTGCTCAAAGAGATTTGTGAACATCAGTGCTTGAATTGGAAAAAAACTAAGTGCCGGTACTCCCGATGCTCAGTTCAAAAAGTGTTCCTGAGGAAGGGTGGGCAAGGCGGGCTTCCGTACATGCAACATGTCGGCGGTACGCTAAAGATAAAAAATAGAGAACCCGGCCCACTTTGAGCACTGTTGAACATGCTGGTGACTAGGCAAAATTTGAAATGTTCTGATCCGATCGAAGGTGGTACTTTGAAAAGTTTGAAGATCCACAAAAAAATTTATAAATTCTAAGCTTTAAATGACAAACAATAATGGCAGTCCAGACTGAACTCAAAAGCAAAAAGCTTTTCACAGAAATAAACAACCTATTACCAAACACTACCTCCAAAACTGCATGCACATAAACAAGCGTGCGGAGGTGTAAACCACATTAAGCCCGAACAAAAAAGTGGGTGGCTCGCTAATTGGTTCTGTGACTAAATAAAAATGCCCTTCCATTTTGAATCCTCTGACCTCCCATCCGTTTGTACCATAACAACATATTGTTCCGACCAGTGAGCAATTTTCTCTCCCTATCTTTTTTTTCCTTTCAATAAAGCCCAATAAAGACAACTATAAATAATCTCACGGGGGAAATTGAATGTGGTCGTTTTTCTCCTCACCATGGCAACACTGCTTTTTCCCCCCATCGCCTCATCCAACAGAGAGCGCATTGCTCATGAACTCATGAGGAGTTGGTGAGAAAGTGATTCTTAGTGTGAAAATGCAAGTTGCCATTTCAGTAACAGGGTTAAGAGGGAATGGCAGGAGCTTCATGCAGGAGTCTCAGACGAGGACATTCTATTATTGCCATTTTGTGGAAAGATGGCAACATGCTATGATTTGGACCACTGTGAATTATAAATGAGGACATTCGGTCATAATTTTGGGGGGTGTGTGTGTCAGCACGTGTTTGTTAGATCTCTGCCTATGTGTTGGGGTGCGTGTGTGTTAGAAATGTCTTGTGGGTGATATGTACAGTTGGCTGAGAGTGCAATAACAGGCTGCTGATGGGGCTGACGGAAACCATCAGGATCAAACTGACTAGTGAAGCAGAGATACAGCCGAGGGGACCGACGCAACACAAACTTTACCCAACAGAATATACACAACAGTCTAAACACTGTTTACGACATGCTATACCTGCATTTCACACCACAAATGGCATATTTTTCTGAAAAACACAGTGCAATGTTTGTCATAAACAACCCAATTTTTCTCGGATGAACACTAATGAACATAATGTACAGCATAGCCTTTCGGCATCCAATCAAAATGCACCTCAATACAAAAAAGACCAAACCAAGGAAAACAAGATGAAAAGAAGAAATGTGGAAAATCACTTCTGGGATTAGAGGGTTTAGAGAGTTCAAAGGAAGGTCTATCATACATTTCTTATAAATAAAACAAGAAAGTGACCAGGCTTCCAGTTCAGTGGTCAAGATATCATTGACATTTCCTGGGTTATTAATTATGAATGAATAAAGGTTTTGTGTATTTTGATCATGGTGTCATACTCTGTCATACTACTTTAAAATTATATTTCGCTATCATTGCATATTTATGAATAGTACAGATTGTTACTCAACCAGATGTTGCTTTAGCCTTTAACCAAAATCTTTTTAACCAAATTTTAAAAAACACTGATGGATAATTCAAAATGATTTCTGTCATTTTGACAGAGACAAGCAATAACGGACATAATTTAACATTAGCAAGTCAATTTTCATCTTTAGCAGTTTCAAGAGCGTGGGATTACTTGTTTCCATAGGATATATGATGTATTTTATATTATTTAAGCATCTGGAACCTTATCAGTTTGACAAAACTTTCTATTTCAAAGTACCATGGGAAGTCCAACTAACTTTACTTAACATTTTCTTATAATGAAATTGTTTATTTCCTACTCCTTAACCTTCGAACCCATCAGGCTCTTAATGATTTTGGCTGTCATCTCTTAGAATATCAGAAGGCCAGGTTTTTCCTATTATCAGTCATCATTAGAACAGAACACATTGGGGATTATTGGTTAATAATTCAAGAAGGTTCAGACTTTAAAGCCCTTGATTCTAACTTGTACCTATGAAAATTGTTCTTGTAATTGTTTAACTGTAGCATTTAAAGAGATAGTTCACCCAAAAATTTAAATTCTTCATCATTTACTCACCCACAAGTTGTTCCAAACCTGAATACATTTCTTTGATCTGCTGTACACAAAGGAAGATATTTTGAAGAATGTTTGTAACCAAACAGTTGTGGGGCACCATTGACTTCCATAGTATTTTTTTTCCCATACTATGGAAGTCAATTGTCTTTTTATGTGGCTGTTTTAGATCATGTTTGACTTTCTCTATAGCATTTTAATGTTCACAACAGAATTCAAATGGGTCACACATTTTATCATAACCAGGCTTCAGTCATATTGTGCTGCTAATTGATCCATTCAGTTCGGACTGGAATTTTGCATGTATAAAAGCTCAGAAGACACAATGTAAAGAATTAATTGATAGCCTAATTCTATGTGTTTATATTAACCATGGTATAAAACTTGCCAATTTTGGTTATTAGGGGGGATTTTCAATCTGCTCACAAGAATAGAAAAGATGCATTGTGTTTCATCTTCATCTTCATCTCTATTTTTCCTTTAGATCATTATAGAAGACACATAACGTCATCCTCACAGGAGAACATCTAACATGTGTTAGCCTGAATTAATGTGAAATTGCATAACCAGCTGAGCTCTTAATTCTCAGGAAAGCTAAAACAATTATGAAAATGGAAATGGAAAAACAGGAAGTAGGAGGTGGAAACAAAACAGGTAAAGAAACAAAGCAATATAAAACCACAATCCACTCAATACAAATCCAATTGTGTGGATTTAGCATTAGAAGAAGCTTAGCATGTTCAGGTCAAAAGGTGAATAATCTGATGAGACTAACATAAGTTTCTTTGTGTTTTTCTTCTAACACCAGCTCCTCAGTCTCTTAATATTAGCGCTGATAGTCAGTTTAACTTTTAAAACTTTTAATAGACTGAGCTCTCTGTGCTCTTTTGATATGAAGAGGGAAAATGTGCCAGGAAATTTTTGATCTCTAGTAGTAGATTAAAAAAAAAGGGGAAAAAGGTCAACATTTTTAAATGTTAAAACATAGACTCTTATGAAAAAGCTGCTTTTGAATATCAAGCTGTATATGAGAGTTTAAATGTGTGTATGTGTGTGAGGCATCATTTTACAAACTGAAAAATTACATTTAAAGGCACAGTATGTAATTTTTGCCGATGGCGGTCACGTATTCAAAACAATAACAAAGATGTAGCTTGATGTAGAGTTGTCGTCTTCACCTCCACTGCCAATGGAAATCAATCCGACGGGACTCACAAATCATGTTCATGGATGAGGTAATGAAATAAAATTTTATAACTGTTACGTTTGATCACATGATTTAATTTCATTCTAATGAATTAGTGTTTGTAAAACGGTTAGTTCCTGTCCTTGATTCTGATTGGTCAATAGCTGCATCTTATTCACGATAAAACACGCCTATGACCGCTTTACCCAACAGTTCTGTGTATCACTACACAACACCCTCAGCAACCACTCTTAGCAACATAAACTGTATGTTCTCAATTGACATTGTTCATTGAAGCTTACTATATTATGTAGAAGAGTATTGTGAAAAAGAGATTGAGTGAGCGAGTTTATTACCTGCATTCAGATTTAGAATTTTCCCTCAGGTCGACTGTGTTCAAAATAAAAAATCTGTTTAAATGTCTGACGTATTATCTTGTCCTTTTGGCAGTTAAGGGGTTTTCCCGTGACTGACAGCGCTAGTCAAAGCATTTGTCAGTTGCGTCTTGTTCTGTGTTCACAACAATTCAGTATTTCAATGTAAAACTCTTCGCTACTGACTGACACACTCATAAAGACAGTCTTTGCCGCCATCTAATGGTGTGATAATGTAACTCCGCTTTGCGTCGTGCCTAACAACGCCCTTTAGCCGTTATTTATTCACGATACAGCACAGCCTTTCGTACCTTATTACTTACATATAGTCCATAACTAGTCATATGGCCTTTTTATGAAGCATTTTTTTGTCACTTTTAATAAACGGAAAAGACAAGATTGTCCATTCTGTTTTTGCATTCCATGGAAGAAAGGAAATCATACAGCTTTGGAACACACGACACGAGCACATGACAGAATTTCCATTTTTGAGTGAAGTATTTCTTTAATTCCCAGAGTCTGGCTTAAAAAAAATCCCTCTGCTTTTCTGCTGATTTAGTGGTGTGATTAAACAGAAGCCAAACGCAAAACACTATTGAACAAACAGCTGCTCTAGATTTCATGTGTGAGTGCAATCAGATCTGCAAAACAGGAACAGACACGTTCATATTCTCCAAGAGGCTTTCACACTCACATTGTCTCATTTTTTTATAACTCTCCTATATCAAAAAATTGTATTTGGTCGCCAGAGTTCCTCTGCTATAAAGGAGGATATGTTTTCTATTAGGTCCGTGTTGCAGAGCTATAACCAGAGCTCTTGGTCTCAGTTTGGTCTCTGCAGGAGGAGCTTGAGTGGCAGGACTGTTAACGTGTTATGACACTTCAGAAAGCCACTGTGCCCTGTGTATGATGACTACAGACACAAGCCTCTCTGCAAAGAAAGAAGACCGAGAGCGAAAATAAAGAGAAAGGGATGAAGGATAGGAGAGGTAAGAGATGGAGGGATGAGTCGGAAAAATAAAGGAAGACACGAGGGTGTAACAGTCTTTTGTTTCCCGTGGCTGTTGGGTTTCAAAGCAGCTCTCGTGACATCATTACCCCGTTTGTACTGTACACCTCTCAGTCTGTCCTCGTGGCTATAGCTTTCATCATGGCATCCAAATGCCCCATAAAACCCAAGGACACAAACTGATTGACATACACGCACACGCTTTCTTGTGCTCTCATTCTTGAACACATACATATATGCAGAGGATAAGTGAGAGAAGAATCAATTGGCAGGTGTAGATGGTGAAACCTTTTTCAAAGGCTGCAGATGTTCAGAAATGCAAATGTTTTTGAATACTCATGACTAGTCTGCCATAGCTCCATAGCGAAGAACAAAACCTGAGAGGAAATGCAGTTAAAATGGCAGAAGTGGAATTGTTCCAATACAAAGCCTTTGCGCATGAAAAGCTCTTTGCAGTTTCTCCACTGAATATCAGAACGCAGGAATAATGTGAAGGAAGCGTTTGGTAGAATGCTACAATATGCATTATGATTCTTTCAGATGGTGAGAACATATCATAACAATAAACTTATATCAATAGTTTAGATACATAACTCTCAACTTGCATGCCTGCAATCCCGTGGCTCTAATGTTGCATTTCACTCAAAGTCTGATGTGGGATATTCCTGCTTGATATATACAACTTCCGACCATTTGATGTTTTGTTGTCAGATGCTCACAAGATGAATATATGTAAAGCATTTGCTGTAGCATTTGTTTTGTTTTTCAGGTGTACAATTCTGCTATACAAAGGCAAAAACAGTAAGAATAGAACTAAGAAAAATGGCTTCAAAGTATTTCAATTAAATTTCAATTGTTACAGAATAGATCTAAATCTAAATTAAAGCTGCAAGCAGCATTGAAAGGGCCCTTACACCTGGGGCCACCGCTTAGGAAGATAATGGACAGTGGGCGACAAATATGGGAGAAATATGGCAACGTCCCTTTGATGTGCCACACTTCCTGCTGCCAGCAGGTGGCGCTTTGACTATAACTGAATACTGCAATGAAGATGTCTTTCAACCAGCACTATTTTCAAACTATTTTCGAGTTACAACAGCTTCCTGTTTCATGGCGTTAATCGCATACATTAGCACTTAGTCAAGTGTTTCATGATTTAACATGTTTCTAGCATGTTTGGTACTTCATGGCATATTTAAATGTGTTTCTAGGAGTGAATTACAGTGCAAAGCATGCCATTTTCTGTTGCCAGCAGGTGGCGCTATGACTGACTGAATATTGGCATGTAGATGTCTTCAGGCCAGGGCCCTCATTTATCAAAAGTGCGTAGAAAAGGTTCTATATTTTGTCCAACGAATGAAATTTAGAATGTGCCTAAGTACAAGAAAATCGGCATTTATCAAACATGCGCACGCAGTTCTTACGCACATGAGTAAGCAATCATTGTTGATAAATCCCACATGTGCGTAAGTACCATGCTCGTTCACGTTCACTGTCATTAGCATTCGGAAACGCCTCCAATGATCCATATACGGTGACAACACTTCCCTTTAAAAATCACGTGATTGTGTTTTTTCCTCATCGCAATAATGGCAAAGAGAGCTCTTGCCAAGCAGATCAGCATGATCTTGGAAAACGCGCTCTCTGTGGAGCGCATTGTTTGCAAAGTCTTCCAATAACGCAAGATAAAATAAAATTAAGATAAACTTTAAGATTTACTTTATTTTTCTTTTGCAAGTTTTTGCACACAGACTATTTATGTAAATTTCAAATGTGTATTTAAGTTATTCTACTTAACTAAGGAAAATTCTTTTGCAATATATTTTACTCAAACAATATAACACTGAATGAAACCATGCTATTAATGTGTATGCTTTATTTAGAAACATCTAATCAAGTAACCCAATTGTTATTGGAGAGACAACATATCTACATATTAGAAAGAATGCTACACAGAAACCTCAATAGTTGGTACACAACACACAATGACGGTAACATTCGATGGAACATTTTTTAGTGTGAATGTGGCATTTTGAGTAGAAAATGAACTCCAAATGTCACAAAATGGCAAGTTACTAANAATTGTTACAGAATAGATCTAAATCTAAATTAAAGCTGCAAGCAGCATTGAAAGGGCCCTTACACCTGGGGCCACCGCTTAGGAAGATAATGGACAGTGGGCGACAAATATGGGAGAAATATTTCTGTAGCTCAGTGGTTAGAGCATGGCACTAGCAATGCCAAGGTCATGGGTTCGATCCCAGGGATTGCACATACTCCGATACAAATGTATAGTATAATGCAATGTAAGTCACTTTGGATAAAAGCGTCTGCCAAATGCATAAATGTAAATGTAAATATGGCAACGTCACTTTGATGTGCCACACTTCCTGCTGCCAGCAGGTG
Organism: Anabarilius grahami; assembly: GCA_003731715.1. Lineage (NCBI taxonomy): Eukaryota > Metazoa > Chordata > Actinopteri > Cypriniformes > Xenocyprididae > Anabarilius > Anabarilius grahami. The sequence goes on along the minus strand of RJVU01059636.1, from coordinate 3,597,518 downwards.
GCGCTTTGACTATAACAGAATACTGCAATGAAGATGTCTTTCGACCAGCACTATTTTCAAACTATTTTCGAGTTACAACAGCTTCCTGTTTCATGGCGTTAATCGCATACATTAGCACTTAGTCAAGTGTTTCATGATTTAACATGTTTCTAGCATGTTTGGTACTTCATGGCATATTTAAATGTGTTTCTAGGAGTGAATTACAGTGCAAAGCATGCCATTTTCTGTTGCCAGCAGGTGGCGCTATGACTGACTGAATATTGGCATGTAGATGTCTTCAGGCCAGGACTCTTATCACACATATGAAGTTTGGGACAGATCGAACATTGTATGCCCAAGTTGTAACAACTTCCTGTTTCATGGCGAAAAATCGAACTTGGTCAGGCCGCCAAGTACAATGTCTGGAAATGGCAAAAATTGCACAAATTTTGAAGAGAAAACAAAAAATATCAGATTTCCTGTTCGGTTTCAGATTTTGTACCAAGAGACTTTTTTGTAGATATTGGGCTGTTACATGTGTCTACCGAATTTCATACCTGTACGTGAAATGTAGCGTGAGGGGCACTTAATTGAAATTTTGTAGGTGGCGGTATCGAGCCATTTTGCCACACCTAATTCTGAAACTCAGACATAAATTTTCANTTTTTTCTGTAGTATTTACTTCACCATAATTTTTTTTTCTTTCTTTTTTTACAGTGTAGGGTTTGACACCAATTACGCATTGAGTGTAAAACTAGACAATTGATAAGTTGAGTGTTTTATAGTTAAAGGAAACACAGGACATGTGGATTGCCTTAATGCATACTGTGACACTCTTAAATGTTTTTGTGTGTAGTGTCGCTATTCTACCACTAGATTATCTGCGTAAGCATGCTCAGAGGTGTGCTTACATTTACACACATTTCTACGTATAAGTACAACTTGGTGAATCCCATACTTTGCGTGAATCTGTTCTTACGCACTCACTACGCACAAATCTGTCCGTACGCACCATTGATAAATGAGGGCCCAGGACTCTTATCACACATATGAAGTTTGGGACAGATCGAACATTGTATGCCCAAGTTATAACAACATGTTTAGGCCCTTAAAAATGCGATTCATTTTGGAGAAGAATTATTAACAGAGATGATCATTTACCATACATCAACATTTTGAATAAGTCAGGGTTGAAAATGTAAATGAAAATGTCAAGTTTCCAAGTTGAAAATCTTGGATGGAACACAAAAACGTTCTTCAACCAGCTTTAGTTTGAGGCTAGTCAGTAAATATTATTACTGCAAGATACATCGTCTAAAGTTGTGGTCACATAAGTAAAATTTTGGTGAAATGTTATTGCTTATTGTCAATGTTGTAGCAATGCTTAGCTCACACTAACTTGAACCAGTTGCTAAATCTGCCAGTGGAAACATTTTGCCCTCACACAAAATTCCTATTGAAATTACTTCGGATTTTGCCCATGAAAATTCAATGAACAATGGTAAATGTGACCGCACCTAAAAATTATGTCAGCATAATGTAGGACAACTAGGCTAAAAGTTTGCTTAAACCAAAGACTTTATATATAGAAAGACGGTGCAGACGTATTATTATGAATGAGAGATAATGCAACGAGCAATATGGCGGAATAAATCCCGCCTTCTAAATAAGAGCCAATCGCCGATTGGTAAAGTCATCACGTGACTGTAGCAGCTGTTAGAAGCTCCGGTTCCTATAGAAACAGTCAGACATGTGCTTCCTATAGAGACGCGCACTTATGTCTGCGCATGCGCATTAGCTTGATCCAGCCTGAAAAATAAAATTTTTCGTCATGATTTAAGCATGTAGAAACAACATTTATCAGATTTCATTGGTGATTTCAAATATATAATCTAATCGAAAGCCTTGCGAACAGCTTTTGAGAATTTGATGCTTCCCCATTCAGAGAGATAGAAGCTGCACTTGCATGCACGAGAGGCATTTCAAAGATGGCCGCCGAGTGAAATGACTTGTCTTAAAGGAACTTTGCTTATACACAGAGACGAGAAAATTAAGTTTAACACAGCAAATATATTTACACAAAAAGATTTGAAATGCAAATTGGGTGTTTTTTCTTAAAAACAAAAGAAATATGTCAACTTGGCCACTGGTCTAGTGCATTTCAGCCTGTTTCTGTGTCTCATTACCTGCTGCATAGTTTAGCCAATTTGCCAAACACTGGGCATCATTTTATCTTAGTATAACCTAAAGCGGGTCTGACTGGTGTGCTGAAATTTAATTAAGAGCCTCATGCAGGGAAATTGATCAAACAGGACTGACAACAAGTGCAAACAGCTGTGACAGCTATGAAGGTCTATGTAATTACACTGAATTTATATTAAACACCAGGTAGCTTCTAGTAACAGCGTTTCAATACAAAGTCTGGTACACTGTTTATGTAAAACTGAAAAGATATAATCCATGAAGCATAAATTACTTTATAAAGATAAACAAATCTCATTAATTTATGCCAACAAAGGGTCAGTTTCCTTCAAGAAAAATGTATTTATTTTCTCATACAGTCTTAATGAACCACATGCAATTGATAATTAATGTCAGTTTGGCACCTTCTCTTCCCAGGTTGCATTGCAGAGGGAAGGCAGAGTATCAGGGAGCACCACGATGCTTTTATCGCTGAATAGCGATTTAGCCTAATGAGCTTCACAAGTCTCGGCAATGAGGTGTGAAATCAAGAGTTTATAAAAAAAAATGGTAAATGAGTTTTTAATTTCATTGTTGCAAACATGGCAGAGAGCTGCATTTGTAATTGCCAAACAACTCAAAACAGCAAATTAGGAGAGACCCGCTGACTTTGATGAGTTTAACTTGTTTGCATTGACTCCTGAAAGTTTTTGTGCATCACAAGTGGCAACATTGCAGAGAAAAGAATTATTTCATAACCTAGATAACACCCTGGAACGTGGGGAGAAAAGAAACAACTAATCATTTTTCGCAAATGAGGTAATTATTTTGGGTTAATGGACTGAAATGCTTTAAGCCATGAGGCCTTGCCATCTAAAACAGTGCCACATTTTCTTGGTTTATTATGACTCATTTTTAATTTAATCATGAAAACAAGTCATTAACATAAATTTGAATAATTCATATTTCCAAGTGGTACATATGATACAATATTGTCTTATTATAATTATTAAGCAACTATTTAAGTGGCCAATAGTAAGTGCATTTAACTTGGGCTTATGGTCATTTTTTATTTAGTCATTCTATTTTAATGACTTCTCTACAGATGCCGTCAATGTGCAAATCATTTACTCTTCCGTTTTTCCCATTCTACGATCCCGACATGTCCTTACCGCACAAAATATAGCTAATATGAAGCACGCACATGCACACAAAATAATAATCTACCTAAATTACCATGTCTTCATCCCTCTCATTCACTCCCATTGACTCCGTATCCGTGGAGACACTGCTGAGCTGATGCTCTTTGAAGTCTTCCTTGAGGCTTCTTTTCAAATATCACCCATTTTGTGGAAGCAATTGAATTTTCCTTGGCAGTGGTGTGTTAAACATTAACCCCGCCAGACCAATTGATATTCCGAACGCGGTGCTCCGACTACTGTTTCTTTCTTTCTAAACTCCAGCCCCAGTTCCCAGAGCACAGTCTGTGCATCAGATGGGTCTGTTTCTCACTGCGCTGGATTCAGTGCATATTACAGCTCTTTAAAAAAAGCTTCAGTTAGAGTCGAGCGATGATACTTTTAACATCAAAGCTGGGGCACCAAATCTGGTTTTCTGGCAAGCAGGAGAGCGCTCGGCCTTTAGAGATCCGACTACAGAAAACCACTCTGGATAATGGTGTGAGCTGTAAAGTGTTTAATACCCACAGATCAGTTTTCAGGTCCTGTGATGATTCCATGTCTTTGGTTACATTGGATTATGCTTGACTGCTCCACATGAACCAAAAGGCAAAATTACATTATAGCCCTATTCGAATTGGACCTTTTTTTTTTTTTATCACCCGATGTCTGTGATTTCATGTATAAGTTCAAACGGGACTAACAGCTCTGTGTTTATTACAGAGGTTTTTTAGACGTAGGTGTTGGTTCTGTGCATAGTGTATGACGTATCTGTATGTATTTATTGAAATACGGTACCTGTCAAAAGTTTGAAACAATAAAATGTTTTAATGTTTTTGAAAGAAGTCTCTTATGCTCACCAAGGCTGCATTTATTTCATCAATATACAGTAAAATACAGTAAAAACAGTAATATTGTGAAATATTATACCAATTTAAATGTTCAGTGTGCAAATTTTAGCGGCATCTAGCTGTGAGGTTGTGAATTGCAACCAATGGCTCAGTCCACCGCTCACCCCTCCCTTTCGAAGCACATAGAAAAGCTACGGTGGCCTACACAGGACAACGTTGTCGTCATCTGAGACAGCAAAGACTAGCCAGTCAAGCAATGAGGTTTCTTTACAAAGGTAAATTAAGAAATTATATTTACTTAATTATTCAGTAAAATGATATGTTATTGCTAATATTATTGTTACTTGTTCATCTTTGGATTTCTGCTGTCGTCTGTCCCGACTTCACCTGGCTGCATCATGTTTTCGCTTCTTTGACGACGAAAATTGATGTTCTGTCGGCTCTTGTGCAAAATAATACACGTGGTCCTCCATTTGTTCAAATTTAACTTCTCTTTTTACTACTAACAAAGAACGGTCTCTGCTTCTAATAAACAAGACGACGACTACTACTACTTCTTCTTTGTGCGTATTCAACGTAGTGATGATGCAAGCTGCCTCTAAAAACACCAACGAAGAAGACCAGCAAAAACAACCTAGTTACGAAATGTGCTCTGTAGAGCAGTTTGTCCATTTAGGGCTGCTGCAGAAACATGGCGGAACAAAATGGCGACTTCCATGTAAGGGGACCCGTGGCGTATGTAGAGAGAAATGGCTCATTCTAAGGTAATAAAAACGTTACGGTTCATTATGTAAGGTCTTTTTACATTACTGAAAACATAGTTATGTATATTAAATTGCATCACTGTAGATCCTTCTAAATATTACACACTGTCTTCAGTGTCACAAGGTCCTTCAGAAATCATTCTAATATGATGATTTGGTGCTCAAGAAACTTAATTTATTATTATCAATGTTGAAAACAGTTTTTGCTGCTTAACATTTTTGGTGGAAACAATGATAGCATTGAAACATTTGAGGTAAAAAATATTAATAGTTTTATTCATCAAGGATGCATTAAATTGATAATAATAAATGTAATAAATGCAAATAAATGCTGTTCATTGAACTTTCTATTAATCAAAGAATTAAAATAAAACACATATTTACACATCTTTATCTTTTTATAGATTTTACTCAATTTCATACCTTTTAAATGTGCTCAAATCTGCAAATAAATATTACAATGTTTTACTTCTTTAAAAACCCTACTATCTGAAGACTGTTTGTAAATATAACAAATATAAAATTTTACTTATAAAGTTCGAGCTTTCCTTTCTACATGCCTAAATTGAGTGCAAAGTTCCAGTTTACTGAATGTTATATCATACACAATATACACGTATATATTTAATTTACATCCTGTTTGAAAGACAGCAAATAATCAAAGAAATAATTTACACATTCAATTAAGAAAATAGTTGTGGCCTCACATCATGATGGGAAATCATACACAAATCATAAACCTGATACAGAAGCAGCTCATATTGAGCGTCAGCAGAGATACGTTCCCTTATAGTATTGCTCTGACAGAGGTGCTTGGGTTCATGCAGCTATTGTTGGAACACTATGTGTGTGTCTGTGTGCAATATAACAGTGACTAAAGGCATCATAAAAGCCACTGATTCTTTTTCTACAGCTCACAAAACAGCATCCTAGCATCCCTTGCTGCAGTTAGGCCGCTGCCATAGCGACTGTAAAAGCAAAGACCCGGCAGCACAAAGGTTAGTCTGATCTCAGACAATGAAATGAAGCTGACTTCACAGTGTGACTTCTCCTGTATCCTCTAATCCTGTTCTCTGGGCTTCCTACTTGCCAGTGCGAGTCTCCAGTTCTATTAGAGACAGACAGCAGACAGGCTGATAGAAGCTGTTAGCATGAGACATCCTCAGAACTACTGATGCGCACAGAGACAAAAAAAAAAATCTTAAAATAATCCTTTGTGTCTCAAAGCTCAAAGTCCTCTACTGTTATATACTTATATAACTGTGTGTGTGTACAGTATAGTCTCTATATAAAGGTATTTATTTAATTAAAATACAGTAAAAATTGTAATATTGTGAAATCATATTACAATTTAAAATAACCGCTTTCTACTTTAATATATTTTAAAATGTAATTAATTCCTGTGATGACAAAGCTGAATTTTGTGCAGTCATTACTCCAGTCTTCAATGTCAAATGATCCTTCAGAAATCGTTCTAATATGTTGATTGCATTGCAGTAAATTACTGTATTACATTGACAGTCCTAATAAATATATTATAGAAAGAATTTAAATTTGGGCAGGCTACAGGAGTTAAATCGCGATTTTGGAGGTGTGCGGACCCAAAAATCAATTGATGTTGACATTGTATTGTGAGTTCTGTATATTTTTTCTAGTAAAGATCAAACAAAAACATGCAGGATTTGGAATGGACTGACAAACAAACTGCCAGTATTTGTTTTCTTGTTTCAGTCGAAGGTGCTGGAATGCTGTTATGGAACATTCTGGGTCAATTTAACCCTCAGGTGGGTGTGTATGTGTGAGTGTGTGTTTTGGATGGCAGTTAATTAAAAATCTCGTTCAGTGTGCTTCAGCTTACATCAGGTAGATGTGAGATGTTCTTTCTCTAATAAGACTGTGGGTGTGTGAGGCAGTGTTCAGCACATTTAGGTCTGCAGTCATATGATCAATTCCTTTGGCAGAACAGCTGCTCTGCCACCAAATTTTAGAGTTTCACAGGCAGTTATAAAACTACTAGAGCCTCTCTCTCTCTCTCTCTCTCTCTCTCTCTCTGTGTGTGTGTGTGTGTACCCAGATGAAAGAAATTTCATGCTATAACACCATCATGGTTCTAGTTCAGGACTTCCCCACACTTCCCAATTTCAAGAAAATCAATGATCACGGACACAGGAACATCTGCTCTCGGAAATCTCACTGCTGTACAACAAATTATTATAATTAATAATATTCCAACATCACATATGATGTAATATTTGTGTGATATCAGATATGAGTGAATGAACACATCCTACTACAGACTAGTTTACCCAAAAATGAAATTTTTGTCATTAATTACTCACCCTCATGTCATTACAAACCTGCAAGACCTTTGTTCATCTTCAGAACACAAATTAAGATATTCTGATGAAATCCGAGAGGTAACTGAACCACACACAGGCATCAACGTCATTGCACCTCTTAAGGTCCAGAAAGCAGTGTTAAATCATCTCTAAAGCAGTGTAAGTCATCGTCTTGACATTTTTTCAAGAACGAAAACGAGAAAAAAAATTAATTTTGAATGCCTAAAACTATGACTAAAATCTACTCTAATTTTCGTCAACAAATAAAAACGAGACGAAAATGATAGAGGGGGACGATTTGGGAAGATGTCCAGTCAGGACTGCTGTCCTGTGTGGAAGATCTAACCGCGCGAAAAAGCGGCGTTGTTGCGCACTCTACAGGCTCGTCCAGCAGCACTTCAGACTGCTTCGCAATTACTGAATAGTGCACATTTATGCCAAGCGATTGCTTACAAGCTAATGTTGATGAATTATGACAATATTTACTACACAATGTTTATATAGTAGTATGTTGTAAGAACAGAGAATTTTTATCTCCCTCATCTGAGCTTAAATGAGCAGCCTGCTACAGTGCAGACTGCAGACATTTCAAAATAAGAGTTATGGTGTATTTCGGGATGGTTTATAATTATTATTTTTTCATTACTGTTATTTTGTTTACACAATAAACTGTATTTAATTTAATTTAATTTAATTTCTATTTAATTCATAGTAAACTACTGTATCTTGTCACAGGAAGGAAATACTAAGGACATTATTTGACACATTATTCTATATATTTTACAGGTATAAGGGTTATTATAGTTAACTAAACCTAAAACCATAAAAAAATCTTCATTACTTGAAATGAACGTTAACTGAAATAAAATAAAATAAATATATAAAAATGTAAGCTTATTTTATTTCATTTAGTTTCAAACTTTAGCTTAACCTGGTGTACTAAAATAACTAAAACAGAAATAAAAAACTATATAGAAATTTGAAAGCAAAAACTAAAAGACATAAACACACAAAAAATTACTCAAATTTTTAACTGAAATTACAATGAAAGCAGAAAAACTAAAAATCAAATCTAATCAAAATTTTAAACAAAAACTATAATAGTACCTCATTGGATCTGTGTATTGTTAGAGAAATGCTTAATGCATTACAATTGAACTAAATTAGATTTTAGTTGACTAAATCTACTGTAGATTTAGTCGACTAAAATCTTATGATATTTAGTCGACTAAAACTAGACTAAAACTAAAACAATTTCTCAAAAGACTATGACTAAAACTAAATCAAAATTTGCTGTCAAAATTATAACTGCCAGAAAGGTAGCAAAGACTACGTTAAAATAGTCAACGTGACTACAGTGGTTCAACCTTAATGTTATGAAGCGAAGAGAATACTTTTTGTGCACAAAAACAAAACAAAAATAAGGACTTTATTCAACAATTTCTTCTCTTCCCTGTCATTCTCATACACTGTTTATGTTGTATAGACAGTGCAGCGCTTCAGGTTCTACATCAGAACACCATCTTATTACTGGCCGACGCTTTACACGTGAGCACCACGACGCATACGTGTGATGCTGACGCAGCAGCCGGCCAATAATGAGACGGTGTTCTGACGTAGAACCTGGAATCGCTGCACTGTGTCTACAACGTAAACAGAATATCTATGGAGCAAACGTTTCAGTACACTGGAGCGATTTTAACAATGATAAGCAAAGAATGGATTCACGAAGACTGAAACACATCCACAAACTCACCTGATTTATTCTCTCTTTTTACTCATCCTTTTCCTCGTTGTGTTTAATAGTTTCTTCATGTCCTCCATGCAGGACGTCTGTCGCACTGAAATAGAAAAAAAAAACAGCACAAAATGCATGAGACCCCATGTGAAAAGTTACTTTGAAGGTAAAATATGTATGAGGCACGTGTCCTCTATACCTTTGATAAACCTAAAATTTGTCTCCTGCATTTCTCATCAGGCAATGGGCATGTTATGTTTTTCAGCTAGCAATTGTGTATTATCTAAATACAGACATTACATTTCACTGGACATGGTTGTCTGAGACTGATGATCAGTGCTGGGTAGATTACTTACAAATTGTAATCAGTTACGGATTCCAAATTACATGACCAAAATTGTAGTTTGTAATGTAATCCATTACACATTTAAGGTAATATAATCTTACTTATTTTTGACCAAACTCATTTATCACATTGATTTGAACACTTTTAGTTTTGTTTTTTTTAAATACAGTAGGCTTTTTTAGAAAGGAAAATGTATTGGTAGTAGGGAGAATCAATGAATTATGAATAATTTACTGCCATTGTGAAAAATACGTAATCATGTAATCGATTAAAAAGTAACTGTAGTCTGATTACGAGTATTTTAAAATGTAATATAATCAAATTACAAGTACTAAATTTTTGGAAACTGATTACATAATTCAGATTACATGTAATTAGTTACTTCCCAGCACTGCTGATGATTAACCATTAATATTTTTACAAAGCAATAGATCATTTCTGTCTTTTTTACATTAATTTCTCAATATTCACCATTCAAAAGTTTAAAAAATAATACTTTTATTCAGCATGCATTAAATTGATAAGTTGAAAGTGACAGTAAAGACTAACAGAAGAATAAAGTTACAAAAGATTTCGGTAACACTTTACAATAAGGTTCATTAGTTAAACATTAGTTAATGTATTAACTAACATGAACTAACCATGAGCAATACATTTGTTACTGTATTTACTAATCTTCATTAAAGTTAGTTAATGAAAATACAGTTGTTCATTGTTTGTTCATGTTAGTTCACAGTGCATTACAGCTGCAGTAGGTAACATTTGTAAAAATTTATTTTTTACATATTTGTTAAACCTGTCATTATGTCCTGACAGTAGAATATGAGACAGATAATCTGTGAAAAAATCAAGCTCCTCTGGCTCCTCCCAGTGGTCCTATTGCCATTTGTAGAAATACACCGCTCCCGGTAAGAAACAACCAATCAGAGCCAGGAGGAGTGTCTTAGCAGTGTCAATCAAGCTCTTGTGAGCGTTGATCACACCCCTCTCATGCACGGCGCGTACAGCCGTTCAAATTCAAGATTACCGGTGTGCCGCAGCTTTGCTTATGGCGGACAAACAATCCAAACTGCCAATTCCTCGAGTGGCACCAGCTCATAAATTAAAGACGGGTAAACGGAAAAAGACAGATGACGATGATAAAAAAGCCAAAAAGAAAGAATTAGATAGAGCCCGAAATAAAACGAGGGTAAATATCGGAGCGGCTTTTCCGAGGTGGAGGGAGCTACGTGTCCTGAAAGGATTAAAAACCGATGCAGAGTTAGCCACATTTCTGCTTGACAAGTAAGTATCCCTGCTTGATTTGTTTCATTTTTTAAGAACTACACAACTAAGATAATTTCAAAACAGGCCTGACAAATTATGTATGGCATGGTTTCTTGTAGATTTCAGGGTGGTCCTTTGCATACTGTAACGTTAGTTACCGTTATATTATCTTACTAGCTATTTATTACTTATAGAAATAGTGCAACGTCATATAGTTACATTACATGTATTGCAAAATACGTAATGTTTTGAGGACCAAGTTTGTAGTCAAAGTATGGGCAGGCCATAGTCAATGTAAATCATATTGTTGATGTTTCGTCCGTACCAGTGAATGTGCCATAACTGTTTATCCGCCGTCATCGGTGGCCCTGCTTGCTTACTAGCCTGCGCGTTCACGGCAGGCTCCGTTGTGATGGGGGAGGAGCTGTGGAGGGAGGGCTGTAGCGCAGCAGAGAGCAAGGGGGAGTGACCTGTGAGTTGTGCTTGTTCAAATTTTCAGGCTAAGTCAACGTTTTCTAAAAACTCCCTACTGCAGCTTTAACTGATGTTAACAAGATTTTAACAATGTATTAGAAAATGTTGAAATTAACATTAACAAAGATTAATAAATGCTGTATAAGTGCAGTTAATTATTAGTTCATATTAACTAATGTAGTTAACTAATGTTAACTAATGAATCTTATTGTAAAGTGTTACCAAGATTTCTGTTTCAAATAAATGCTGTTCTTTTGAACTTTCTATTTACCAAATAATACTTTGCCATCACAACAATAAAATTACATTTTAAAATATATTAAAGTAGAAAAATTTTAATATTAAATAATTTCACAATATTCACAAAGACTTTAGATATACAAAGACGTGCACTCATATTACTATGAATGGGAGAAAGTGCAAAGTGCAATATGGAAGAAAAAGAGCCAATCGCCAAAGTCATTGCGTCACTGCAGCTGCCGTTAGAAGCTATAGAAACAGTCAGTATTCTGAGATGCACTTATGACAGCACATGCGCATTGGCTGGTCCAGCCTTTAAAAAAGTCATGATTTGAATGCTTAGAAACAAAACTTACGAGATTTTGTTGTCAGATTCATTAGTGATTTCAAAAACTGAATTTAATTGTAAGCTTGTTGAACAGCTTTGGAGAATTTGATGTTTTCCCATTCAAAGCCGTACTTGCATTGCTGAAATAGCTGCCCGAGAGGCATTTCAAAGATGGCCGCCGAGTGAAATGACTTGCCTTAAAGGGACTTTGAATATTACTTTTTTACTGTATTTTTGATCAAATATATGCAGCCTTGCTAGCGTAAGAGACTTCTTTCACTAACATTAAAAAATCTTTCCGACCCCAAACTTTTGAAAGCTAGTGTATAATATAATGTAATAAACAAATAATTAGTAGGGCTGCACGATTTATCATGATTAAACCGCATGCGATTTGGCAAAGGCTGCGATTATTTTATGTGCAGCTTGTCAGAGCTGTACAGCTCTGTGATCAGTAGTAAATGCAGAGGGCGCTCTTGCGCAGAAACTCCAAATATGCCCTGCCGCAGAAGTAGATAACATGCGTCATATCGCTGTAGCTGAATAAACAGAAGATTGAAATGCTTTGATTAAACATGACTAATAAACACCACTGTTGGCACAGATAGCCTAGTGGTTAGTGTGCCGACATATGGCGCAAATGCGTTCACGGTGACCCGAGTTCGATTCCCGTCTCGAGGTCCCTTGCCGATCCCGCCCCCCTCTCTCCACGCAATGCTTTTCTGTCTGCCCTCTCCGAATAAAGGCACAAAAAGCCCATAAATATAACTTCAAAAAAAATCTAATAAACACACAACTGCCTTATTCTGTGTAAGAAGATACATCATCTCACAGAAGGATACTCAACTGTCGTTATGAAGTGATTTTGTAGTAAAAACGTTATTAAATGTTGTCTTTTGTTAGACAAGATGTTAATAAATGCTTCTCATGTCTGGAAAGATGTTTGGCGTGTTGCTTTTTCAAATGTACATTATAAGCGACTCAAACTCACATTGATTTCAGATGGATTAGCATTTGGAGCCATACTTCATTGACAAGCTGCGCATAAAAAACAGTAATCGCAGCCTTTGCTAAAAAAAAAAAAATCGCACTAAAAATCGCGTTAAAGTTCAATGTTATAAATCGTGCAGCACAAATAATATGTTCTATATAACTATAATTTATAATCAATACTATACAGACAACTGTAGTATGTACTCTATAATTTATAATCAGTATTCAATACCGAAAGCATATTTTGCACATGACAATACAAGTAGGTACAAATAAGATAACAATAAACAAGCCATAAGCGAGTTTTGGTGCGTATTCTGTCCCCTTCAATTCTGAGACATTTGCTACGCCCCTGCACACACACCATTACAATGATTTATATAACAATTAAATGATTTATGAGGCTCTCTGCGGGCACTAAGGACCTTATTATAAATATGTGTGACTGTACGTGTTTGTGCATGCTTACACTTTTACTACTATAACCAAAAGATGAGATGTTAAGATTGGTGTTTTGATTTTTACATCTTGACATGCTCCGCTATCAGGCAATGAAGCAAAGCCGTTTTTTCATTGACCTAAAGCTGTTCACACAGCTGAGTCGACCATGAATAAATTCATGTAGCTTTGAACATTTGAGCAATTTCAGCGGTTTGGTGCTCTATTTATTCATGTAGCATTCATGTGTGTGTGTGTTTGTGAGTACAGCAGAAAGCTGTCTGTGGGCTAGGCATGCACACTGAGAAAATCAAAGCAACAAACTGACAGTTCAGCTTCCAAATGCTCTCGCCAGGGACAGAAGTGAGGGGTAAAAACATGAAAGAGATAGGCAGACAGAAAAAGAGAGAACACACCATCCAGGAAAGAACTAATGTGAACCTTTCATTTTATGCCTATCCGAATCCTTTGAAAGACACTGTTCGTGAGTTCAAGCTCCAGACTGAGTACACGTGTAGCTTAAGTTCCCGGTACCACCTGCAGTGATATACGGGATATTATATAAGTTACTTCCTGTCCTCCAAGTTGATTGGCTTAATCAATCGTTCACTGCATTCCAGACAGTGTATGTGAGCAGAGTGGAAGCGCCCTCTGTCACACACGCACTCAACTCAACAACAAGAGAGCACATGCAAGGCTCGTTGACAGAACTGTCACTATCCCGATCAGACCAGTGCTGCGTCGCCATGAAAGTATCATTTGAGCATGTTTTTAAGCCTTACCAATTTAAACATTCAAGTGCAAGAAGACGCAAAAGATAACTCGCTGTGTGAGAAGTTTTGTGTGCAAATCCGAAGCACGTGCCCAGAAAGACGCATCTGACAGCACGTGAATACTGAAATGAGTTCTCTTTAACGTCTTGCGCTTGAACAAATTTCACACAAAATTATGTCAAAATGCCTGTCTTGGTGAGTATCCTAGTAAACATAGTCGGTTATGTCTAGGGATGGGTATTGTTAAGGTTTTAATGGTATTACTTCTCTTACCGATACTGCCTAACGATCAGGTACTTTAACGGTATTCTTATCGTACTTTTTGTATAAAACAAATTAAGAGCTGAATTAACATTGCTTTATATTCTGAAATGTAAAATAATAGCATTTAATGAAATTAATATAAAACATCAATTTGTAAATGCACCAAGTGTGCAGGAATATTTAGTTTTTTATCTACATATACAGTAAGAACATAAACAAAGAAACAAAGTAAAACAAACTGACAAATACAATAAAACAAAGATACAAGTGAAATAAAGTGAGTTCTTTTGTTCATGTGTTCAGGTAAGTAATATAGCCTATAAAAGGAAATCAAAGTGACCAAATGTAAAATAAGACGCAAAAGATAACTCGCTGTGTGAGAAGTTTTGTGTGCAAATCCGAAGCACGTGCATTAATTTATTTATTAATACATTAATTAATTAAAACTAACTATATTCAGAAGAAGCGCTGTGAGTGATTTTCTCTTTGCATTTTGTTGTTTGATTAACACTGATGGCACTATCGTCTGAAGGTGACTGCCATCACTTTAAGACAATAGATATTAACACACATCGGATTTTCTCCAAGCTGTTCATGTCCACTTACGATATAAACTGTGTTTAAGTAGCTAAACACTCTCCAATCCGGTCATTTTGAAATATTTTTGTGTGTATTTGATCGCTTGGACGTGCACCCTAAGCCCGAAGTGTAATTTGTTTGTCTATTTGCGATCCGTTTTGGAGCACGCACACACAATTCAGCCTGAGAAACAGAATCTCTTGCGCGGATTATTGTGCTTTCAGCGTTTTTAAAGGTTGATAATAATTATCAAACATGTCCCGCAATTTAGCAACAGTAAAGACTGCATTTTACAACAATCACTGATTGTGCTGATTTTGAGCTATTAAGAGAATGAAGGTGTGCTAGACGAAATGCGTCTATATTTTTAATAGTTTTATCTCAAATATCTTCTTTCTGAGTATCCTTAGGAGCCAAAATGGAAATAAAAAATAAAATTAGCTTAATAACACAGGCCTAAAGTGTAAGCAGACATTTGAATGTTTAGTTC
Organism: Anabarilius grahami; assembly: GCA_003731715.1. Lineage (NCBI taxonomy): Eukaryota > Metazoa > Chordata > Actinopteri > Cypriniformes > Xenocyprididae > Anabarilius > Anabarilius grahami. The sequence continues at coordinate 3,582,297 of RJVU01059636.1, read as the reverse complement.
TCTCCTCCATCTTGACAATTAAACAGGGCTTTCATGTTGTGCGCGTGCTGTAGCTCCTCTGCGTGAGCGCGATCTCTCTTCTGGATTCCAAATAGCAAAAATGCATCACAGACAAATGTCCTAATATTATTGCATATAGACACAGCTGGTGACTTTGGCGAGATAGAATTTGCAAGATAATGTCTATTTAGCAATAATAAATGTACATGTATTTTTTAAAATAATTTCTCCAGTACCGACGGCAGAACCGCTAACGTCAGAGCTTATCGATACACCGGTCTTTCATAATTTAGCCCCGGGGCCATTTTAATACCGGGTTTTGGTACCTATCCCTATTTACGTCTAAAGGGAATGTAAACAGTTGAGAAAGTAAACATGTGTAACAGTATATTGGATCCGTGCAATAGTCTTAAAGGGGACCCGCCCACGGATGTTGACAGACACTGCTGTTTTAACATAGAACCGCCCTGAGTGAGTTCACAGCAAGTTTACACAGTCCACCATTGCTGCACTGATGAGAATGTCTCCCAAGCGCTTTAGGTGTTCTGTAGATGGATGGATGAATCCACATATCTCTTTCCATTTACTCCCTAAATCTGAGCTGCTGAAGAAGAGGTGGATTCATTTTGTTTTTGAAGAAAATGCTCCCTTAACTCTCTACCGAAATTCGTGTCTACGTGAATCATTTCTTTGTGAATGAATGTCAATAAAAAGGGACAATACAAAACAGTGGTTGTGTTAAAAAGTTGTTACTCAAGGATAGATCAGTAAACTGTTCATGATCCAGCTTACAGTCTCCAGAGTGATACTGGTTACGGCAGTAATGAAGGTGAGAGTGCTTTATTACAGTTCATCGGAATATTATTCATTTCATCTCAAAAATATTGCAAGAATTAAATGCTTTGTCTCCAGTCAAGACTTAGAGAAACTTGTTCATGCTTTCATCACCAGCAGGGTGGATTACTGTAATGGACTCCTCACTGGCCTGCCCAAAAAGACCATAAGACAGCTGCAACTCGTACAGAACGCTGCTGCCAGGATTCTGAGCAGAACCAGAAAATAAGAACATATCACACCAGTCCTCAGGTCCTTGCACTGGCTTCCAGTTGCATTTAGAATTGTTTTTAAAGTACTGTTACTGGTTTATGGCCTAGGACCTCAATACATTGCAGATATGCTCATAGAATATATACCTAACAGATCACTCAGATCATCAGGATCAAGTCATTTAGGGTTCACTCAAAGCAAGGAGAGTCCGCGCCAGCCGCAACTGGAACCAGCTTCCAGAAGAGATCAGATGTGCTCCAACAGTAGTTACATTCAAATCCAGACTCAAAACATATCTGTTTAGCTGTGCATTTACTGATTGAGCACTGTGCTATGTCCGAACTGATTGCACTTTATTTTATATGTATCATCTTTTTTAATCTTTTCATTCTTTTTCTTGTTTTTATTTAATTTTTAATGCATTTCATGTTTTTATTTTATTTCTTATGCATTCCACTTTTAATTTTATGTATTTGTTTCCTCTTTATGTAAAGCACTTTGAATTAAAATGTGCTATATAAATAAAATTGCCTTGCCTTAAAAATAAGGTGGATAGGAAATGTGAAATGGAAAACCCTGAGTGGAACTGGAGTGCAGCAGAATGCTTTGAGTGGCGTCTCTGTCTCTGTCGGTCACATACACTGTTCCAGACGGGCTGTCACTTGTCTCTGTGATTGATTCTTTGGCTTCTTTAGCAACTAACTATATTGGGCAAAACTATAAAACCAACTGCAGTTCTTAATATCATATTAGCTGTAATTATCTGCACATTGTTATTATATGTTACTTTTAATGTAAAAAAAAATGTCAGTGTTTAATTTGCATTTTTTATAATGCAGCTTACCCTCTGGGGTCATTCAAATGAACAACATTTCATAAATATGTAACAACGAAAGACAACAGCTGCAAATGGTGGATGTTTGGTGAACCCAAGGTGAGATAGAGGGTGAGTTAAACAGATGGTTGTTTAAGTAAGGAGGAAGTATTGGCAGCACTTGTAGAGGATTCTGGACATAGTGCAGTTGTAGGGCTGAGTTTTGTTTTGATTACCAGTTCAAAATAGCAGTATAAAGGTCTTTGCACATTGAGTCTGAAATTTTCGTCCAAAATTTCTGCACGTCAAAAAATAAATATGACCTCATGTTGTGTCATTCACTTTAACACACTGCCTCCGAAACTTTCATCCATCATAAAAAAAAATGTTGGATCGTGTTAAATTTCTTTGTTTTTCGCATCCGTAGCAATTATTTGAGAGGTGTTTTGACAATTCAGAGCCACCGTACAAGCGTATGCCAAAAACCAGAATGGCGTCTGACAAGTTGATCCACTTTGTCTCGCAGCACAAAGCACTGAATGACAAACAACGTGCGCTAGCAAAGTATCAAAGTGAGCCACTGACATTCTGAAGTAAATTTTGAATCGCTCGGGATACTCCCGCAGCTCCTTGATAACGAGGTGGAAGTTTACTTCCTCTTTACGCGACCTCAGGATTGGATGGACCCAATATTTTGTCTTTCTTTTTCTCTTTTTAAGAAGAGAGAAGACAACAAAATCATCCTCACTGCTTGAAGACTCCATTTTGTATTGTTTTGTGAATTTTTTCGCAACGGATTAATTAATAAGCATCGGACTCAGCATGCTAGGTTTCTGTGCGTGACAAATTTTTTAGGATGACAAATACGAAAAAACGCGTACGAAAATTTCGGACTCAGTGTGCAAAGACCTTAAGATTCCAGCCTGACACAGCGGTTCCTAACCTGGATTCCCTAAGGGGGCGTGGGATGGGAACTTATATGCCTTGAGGTCAAATATGGATGCAAAAAACCTTTAGTTTACAATCGGTTACTTATTGGAACCATCTGATAATCACTTCCATTGATTCAGTCTCTCAACTTGTCGATCACACTGCTATGGCGCAGATGAACTGAGTGTGTATATGGCGATGTGGTGATTATGAAAAGTTCAGCGGTGGCAGCAGTGTCTCAGTAACCACTGTCTGTCTGTCTGTCTATCTAACTATCTATGTGTGTTTCTCTTTGTCTTTCTTTCTCACTCTCCTTTTGCCCCTGCTGTTTGGAGCAATTTCAATTTCACGCTCAGCTGGGACACATCATCCACTCCAGCTTCACACCTCCCCGTCAGCATGCTGTGGGCTCTCACCAACAAGTTCAATCAACATCAACAACACATGGTATGCATAGAAAGTTGAACAGCTATTTATATGCATATGGCTATTATACACACTAGGTGGCTGATGGTCTCTCACAAATGTGGTTATAGATGAACGCATGACAGCCTAAACAGAGCTTAAGTCTTACAAATATATTGAAGGTCAGGCTGCACCTGAAGCCTGGGAAAATATGTTGAGAACATATGCACAGTTCACATAATAAATAAGAGAAATACAGAAATGCTGAAACGAGATGAAGTGAAGAAATTTTCAGAAGGGGAGATACTATCTACATACTATCTAGGACAGACAGTGAGATTAGGATTAGTATGTTCCATCGTATGTTGGAAAGAGCACGTCAAAAGTGCCCAGATGGCGTTCAGTTCTCTGTGGGTTTTCAAAGAGTACATCTGTGCATGATTTCTGGGCTAATATCGCCCCCAAAAACCATTGTGCTTTGCAAGAGGACTGTGTAAACACTGTTCTCACAATAATGGAATACTAGCTTACTTCATACACTGTAAACCCTAATGCTCAAAATAAATTAATTGGTTTGAGTAGGACAAACTTAAATTAAACAAATGATTTCAGTCAATTAACTTTTATGAGTATTTAGCACTTTCTTTTTCTTTCAAGTTCACAGAACTGATATATTTAAAGTAAACTGAACTGTTTCATTGTTTTGAGTTTCATGAACTTATTTCTTTTAATTTAGACGAACTTAAGTTTAACAAACTGGGCTGGTATTTCTATTTGCCCATGGCACACGAAAGGAAGAGTAATTGCTAAAATTGTTATAATCTTTTTTGTGCAAGATTAATGTTAAGTGGGAGATTTAGTTGTGATTAATGTTTTGTTATGCTAATTTAGAAAAGTTTGTTAATGTCAGTTTTTGGAGAGTTAGCATCAAGTGGTGCATGCGGTTTGGTTTGAGATCAAGTATGTTAATTTCTTTATATTGCTGCACTTATTCAGCAAAAACTATACCATTCTATTGTTGACATGTTTGCAAATTAGCAAGTTAGCATTTTCTGAATTAGCTTATTATAGCTAGCTAAGTTTACACTAATAAAAATGTTCATATTGAGGTTAAATTTTAAGTTAAATGTATGAATTAGTGTACTCAAACATTTCAGGTTAAGAACAATTAAAATGTATGAGTACAAAAAATTAAAATCTGCCAGTTCTGCTTAATTAACCTTTGAATTTCTTAACTTAAAAATTGAGGCAACTGACTGCCTCAAATTCTTTTAGTTTTTCCAACTTATTAGGGTTTACGTAAGGTAAAGGGAGACAGAGAGTAGATGTAACACTTCAACTTTGGTGAATATGTATTTCAGGGTATATTTATGTTGGAGGATACATTTTTGAATAAATACATACTCTAAAGTCAACACAGGTCATGTTGTCACACAACATCAACCTCTAGCCCCACATCTGTTTTTTTTTCTACGTACACCTTCATCCTGACCCCTGAGAGAGAACAGGAAAACTAATACACTTTCGATTAATGTGCATTTAATGAGGATTGCGAATGAACCTTAGATTACCCTCAGACTAAAGTGAAGATTGAGTTTCAGTCGGCATGTTTGGAGGCAGTCGTGTCTGAAGAGGTATTCGCTGCATTAGTGACCCTGATGACTCTGCTTAAAAACTCACTCTTATGCCATGACACTGCCACACTCATTCATATTCAAGCTCCTCATGAATTATGCATCATTATGCAAACAAGGATTCAAAAAGAGTGGAGAAATTGGCTGTGACCTATGCAAAACATACAGAAAGAGAGATGGGATGGAAAGAAAGAGTGCTGGGAGGACAGCATGACAGGAAACAAAAAGACATCTTATCTGAAATCTACAGTGCTGTAGTGTTATCTTCATGATTAAGTTGAACGCTTGAGTTGTCCACTTTAACATGCATCAGCATACTCACCCTCTGAAGTTCAACAGAAACAAGAAACCAAGATACAGAGCTACAGTGTATACTAATGTAATTCTACCAGAACAACTTGACGCAGTCAGAAAATGAGCAAGAAAGGTATTGAAGATCCTTTATGGGTGTTTCTTCAACTTTTCTAGGGGTTTGAATTTTTATTAAAACTATGGATTTTTGTTTTATGAAGAACTTTTTTGTATTTTTATTTTTACAATGCCTTCATCGTTTATTTAGCGACATTTAAAAGCCTTTTAGGATTTCCCCTTGTGCCATCCTGAAAAAGAAAAATACATCATAAACGCATGAATTGCTACATTCTAAAAACTACAATTAGGCTATATAATAATTATAACACCAGTGCTTCCCACACATACTTTACTTGGGCGGGCCGCCCAGGTATATTAACCACCGCCCAAGTATATTTGGAGACACATTTTTGCTTTTATTATTTTTATCCTCTTATACTTTTATATCCGCCCAAGATAATGAAACCATCCGCGATCGATTAACTAGTCGTTTCGTACCTGCTCGTTATGTGTGAGTCAGAACAGTTTACTCCCGCTAACATTCCCACGTGCGCTGCATTTTGCAAAGTCACAAGGCGGCGCTGTTGCGCGTTCTACAAGCTCGCGCAACAGCGCTTCAGACTGCTTCAAAGTGATTCTCAATCAATGAAAAGCGCAGATTTATGCCAAGCGATTGCTAATAAACTCAAGTTGATGAATTATTACAATGTCTACTTTATGGCCTTTATATAAAATGTTTTATACGGTTGTAAGAATCTGAAGGTTCAGCCTGCAATAGTACAGACATTACAAAATAAGAGTCCCGGTGTATTTCGGGCTTGTTTATAATTAAAAGTCACACGATAAGTTTTTTCTTTTTCGTTTGGGCATTATTGGTATTTTGGTTACACAAATTGTATTTAATTTGATTTCCATTTAATTTATAGTAAATTATTGTAGTCTGCCCCACAGGAAGAAAAGACTAAGAACATTATTTGACACATTATTTTATAAATTTTACTAGTAAAATCTGTGTCCCATTCACTGAGAGACACACTATATGACAGCAAGGAGAACATAGGAAAAGGAGAACCATTTAAATGCTGCAATTTTGCATAATAATGCATAATATTAGTATGTAATGAAATGTAATAGTATGCTATGTAATTAAAATTAATTTCAATAAATAAAAATACTGTTAAAAAAAAAAATCACACATTTGTTTGTCACATGTAGTAGACCATTTTTGTGCCGTGGGTAATAGGAGGATTTTTCACCCGGCTACCACCGCAAGTATATTTCAAACCTGTGGGAAGCACTGAACACTATATTATAATCTAAAAAACTAATGAAATAAACAATTTCAATATTTATTGTGAAAATTAATTATTAAATAATTATTTCATACATTTCCACCAAACCAAAAATTTTGCCCCTGATGAAGTGTTTTCAAAAGTGTATTTGGTTAACAAGGAGATATCAGTGTCTTTGAAGAGCAAAGGAGCAAAGTCAAGCCATATTTTTGAAATTTTTAATGCAAAAAGTGTATTTTGGATACACTGCGGGTAATTCATATATGCTATATTGTACAGCAGCAGCATGTCATGTATGTATTGACAGTAGCAAGTCCCATACTTGCTCTGCAGCAGCAGCAATAACCAACAGCAGCAGCATCGTAGCAGATCAAGACCCAAATCATCATTGTCATATCCATTACCATGCCAAACACTATGCAACACAAATGGTTATGGTGTTGTAGAAAAAAATACAAATATGAGAGAATTCTCATGTGATTGATGTATGTCTACTGTTGGACATTACACTACTGTATACAAATTAAGTGAGAATGGGAAAAGTGTTTTCAGAGTATTTATAGACCAAAAGGGCCAATATAAACACTATAAACTACATAAAACATTCTCTTATTAAAATTAGAGCCCGACCGATTTATTGGTCTGCTGATTTTATCGGCCAATATGAGCCTGTTGCAGATATATCTGCATCCGCATATATGCCGCAGATATGCCACCCATATATGAACATTTTCGGCACGCACTTGCACCGCGGTTCATCTCAAACCTGACGACGCATCAGTTTCATGTGTCATGTTTCAGTCGATGAATATGCATTCTGGCTTCCCAATACGTTACAACAGCGATGATCATAAAGCGTGGACAAAACAGTAACTCTTTGTAAAGGGAGCAGAGGAGTCGCCGCCGTCCGCCGTGGGCCGCTCCCTCCTGGACGGCAGCCACCCCACCTCGTCCCAGGAGCACGGCATCGAGCTCTCCGTCCCACCTGTCACTAGGCTCCAGCACCACCGCCTCGGGCAGCCACTCGCGTTCTTCACTCCCGCGCAGCCCGAACTCCGCAGCACCGCGATCCCCCTCACCAGCGAGGGCTCTTCGACAGCATGTCCCTCCTTCCTCCCGGGTTTCGGCACCAATGTAACACAGTTCGTAGATACGGGAAGAAGGAGGCTGGAACCGGCGAACATTTAACATAAATTTAATATATAAATAAACAAAGAACAAAACAAAAGTAATGCCGGCAGACCCTCGCGGACGTCTGCCGGCCACACAAACATAATAAAACATCAAATAAAATCCAGGCCTGGTCCTCTCTCGTCCTTCACTGTCGTCGCTCCTCCTTTTATGCTTCCGGAGCTCCTCCATGAGAGACTCAAGGCCGGTGCGCCTCGCAGGTGAAGCTCATTATCTTTCGCGTTAAAATTAAAACTACAATGTGATGTGTGCTCTTTTGGCCTCTTTCTCACCTCATCTTTCTCTTCGACTGCAACAAACTGACCCATATCTAGAACAGTCAGCATTCATGAGGATTATGGGTGATAACCGCATACACACACACACACACACACACAGATGAACATGCATACACACATACACAGTCAAGATTGCTGATTGTCTGTGCCATGCCCTTCGAAAGAGGATTATAGTGGCCGTGAAAAGGCAGTGAATTATTGACAAAAAAAAGGAACTGGATTTAGATTTTAGGCCAGCCGGGGCTGAACAGGAAAGAAAGAGAGAGAGAAAGGTCATCCAAAACCAGCAAGCAGTTACAGGCACTGCGTATATTCTGTTTTCCTCAGGTTTCCGCAAGCTCTCCCAAGTGATGAGCTCAATTACAGCACTCATAGAATCCTTCCTGATGGATCAGCAGCTGTCAGTGATTCAGGTGAACACCTACATTCATGACAGCTTAGGGAGAGTACAATCCAATATCCATCAGGTCTCTGGGGACAAAAGCTGTTCAGATGCCATTGCTTTCTTTCTCATAATTGTAGTCTTCAGGGTACTGCCGCTACTGGGCAGCTGTGCGCTCATGTGGAAGACAGAGCAGCTATCCCACAATGCACTTTCAGCCTTCATTCTGACATCTAAGGTCGGAAATTACAGGATTTAAGCAATTTGAAGTGCGTCTGTGTGGATCAAAAAGGTTCAGGAGAACCCGGTACATTGGAAAAGGCTTAGCTCACTGTTGAGTAAGCAAAAAAGTGGCCTCTGAAGAAATTTGCAAGTGAAATTTTCTCAGCACTCCAGTGTAGATTTGTTTGGCAAGCACCAAGCTGGGCAACTTAAAAGCACAAGGCAACAATTATGTGTCATATTTATCAAATTTTACCAGACCTGTGATTTCCACTTGGTGAAATAGCCAAAAAAAAGAAAGAAAGAAAGAAGAAGAAGAACCAGCACACTCATGTAGAGACCATATTGTAGACATATTGGAGACCAACTCCTAGCAACCATCAAGAACACCCTAAACAGCACTGATAAAAATGATTCTGTGGTGAAGTATATACTACAGAAAAATGTAAAATGTAATTTACATGTAAAAAGTTAGCTCAGACAAGAATTTAAAAACAAAGTAAATTCTATATTAGTACTCAATTCAAGCTTGTAGAAATTAAAGTCTAAATATCAGCGATATAAAATTAAGTAAAAGCTGCTCAACTTTTCTGATACTGGTGTTCCCATCATGCACTGGGGCATGAATAATTCGTAAGGTTGTATTTTGGTTGTTTCATCATTGCTTTTGTTGTTAGGCTTAGTAACTTGTGCAATTTTGTGTTATCTGGAGTTCATTTTATACTTAAAATGACAAATTCATACTCAAAAACGATCGATTGAATGTTACCGTCATTGTGTATTGTGTGCCAAGTATTGAAGTTTCGGATGAGTGCTGCATTACTTCTATGTAGATATAGTGTCTGCATAATATCTATTGTATTTTTACTTAGATGTTTCTAAGTAAATCATACGCTATAAAAGCATTGTTTAATTCAGTGTTTTATTATTTGAATAAAAAGTATTTCCAAGTAAACTTTATTATAAATTACTTATTTTCTTTGTTAAATTTACTTAACTTAAGTAGATTTTACTTAATTCTATGTGTGAAATTTAATTAAACATAATTAAGTAATATTTCCTTAATTTTTTATGAATGTTAAGTTCAATAGCAAGTAGATTTTACTTGATAATAATGGGTAAGTTGTGCAGAGAGGTAGCAGTAAAATTTAGTTAAAATGTGTGAATGGGTCAACGACGTGACGGGTCAATGACGTGACGGGTCATTTTTTTGTCCAAGGGCCTTATTTATAATAAAAACAAAGATATGACATCCAAAGTATGTAAGGTAGTACAACTAGATCTCTTTTATCGAATCCAAAAGGTTTTAATTATATTTTGCTACATATAAAATTATAAACGCAACACTTTTGTTTCTGCCCCCATTTGTCATGAGCTGAACTCAAAGATCTAAGACTTTTTCTATGTACACAAAAGGCCTGTTTCTCTCAAATATTGTTCACAAATCTGTCTAAATCTGTGTTAGTGAACACTTCTTTGCCGAGATAATCCATCCACCTCACAGGTGTAGCATATCAAGATGCTGATTAGACAGCATGATTATTGCACAGGTGTGCCTTAGGCTGGCCCCAAAAAAAGGCCACTCTAAAATGTGCAGTTTTTTCACACAGCACAATGCCACAGATGTTGCATGTTTTGAGGGACCGTGCAATTGGCATGCTGACTGCAGGAATGTCCACCAGAGCTGTTGACCGTGAATTGAATGTTCATTTCTCTACCATAAGCCATCTCCAAAGGCGTTACAGAGAATTTGGCAGTACATCCAACCAGCCTCACAACCGCAGACCAAGTGTAACCACACCAGCCCAGGACCTCCACATCCAGCATCTTCACCTCCAAGATCATCTGAAACCAGCCACCCGGACAGCTGCTGCAACAATCGGTTTGCATAACCAAAGAATTTCTGCACAAACTGTCAGAAACCGTCTCAGGGAAGCTCATCTGCATGCTCGTCGTCCTCATCGGGGTCTCGACCTGACTGCAGTTCGTCGTCATAACCGACTTGAGTGGGCAAATGCTCACATTCGATGGCGTCTGGCACTTTGGATAGGTGCTCTCTTCATGGATGAATCCCGGTTTTCACTGTAAAGGGCAGATGGCAGACAGCGTGTATGGCGTCGTGTGGGTGAGTGGTTTGCTGATGTCAACATTGTGGATCAAGTGGCCCATGGTGGCGGTGGGGTTATGGTATGGGAAGGCGTATGTTATGGACAACGAACACATGTGCATTTTATTGATGGCATTTTGAATGCACAGAGATACCATTATGAGATCCTGAGGCCCATTGTTGTGCCATTCATCCATGACCATCACCTCATGTTGCAGTATGATAATGCACGGCCCCATGTTGCAAGGATCTGTACACAATTCCTGGAAGCTGAAAACATCCCAGTTCTTGCATGGCCAGCATAATCACTGGACATGTCACCCATTGAGCATGTTTGGGATGCTCTGGATATGACATATGTTACAGTTCCTGCCAATATCCAGCAACTTCGCACAGCCATTGAAGAGGAGTGGACCAACATTCCACAGGCCACAATCAACAACCTGATCAACTCTATGCGAAGGAGATGTGTTGCACTGCGTGAGTCAAATGGTGGTCACACCAGATACTGTCTGGTTTTCGGACCCCCCAATACAGTAAAACTGCGCATTTTAGAGTGGCCTTTTATTGTGACCAGCCTAAGGCACACCTGTGCAATAATCATGCTGTCTAATCAGCATCTTGATATGCCACACCTGTGAGGTGGATATTTGATACAATATTTGAGAGAAATAGGCCTTTTGAGTACATAGAGAAAGTCTTAGATCTTTGAGTTCCGCTCATGAAAAATGGGGGCAAAAAGTGTTGCGTTTATAATTTTGTTCAGTGTATAAAGGTATTTTAAAGATTTTGAAGTGTCAAAAGGTCATTCGGTATAAACGTCCAAAGGCCAATACAGCCATTTCATTTGTGATTAAAATATTTTAAAATGTAATAAATGTATATATTTTTTATCTTGGCATGATTTTATAACATTATATATCAACACAGTGCAAAATGGTATTAAAATTATGTGTAGAAGTCATTGCTTTGTTATGAGAAAGAATGTCCAGAAAAATGAATTTCATTGATGTCATTCGGAGAAACCAATATAAAGGGACCATTTTGGATCAAGTCATGCGGTTAATATCATGTGAAAGGATGTGACATTATTCAGACACCTGCAATGGACCACATGGTCATGAAGTAACTAACTCTCTCTTAACTATTTGAAAAATTCATGTTTTCACTTGCTCATACGCATGTCCCGAGACATCAGGTCATTCGGTACAACCATTATAAAACATGGAAATGTTGGAATATTTTAAAAACTTGTACTAAATGTAAAATATTTGATTGTCCTTTTGCTCGGTTGCTAGCAAGCTAACTAGCAAGTTAGCTAGATATCAGCCTGTTAGCACTGTTCGGTATAACCAAAAGTGACATTCAGTAAAAACAAAATTTTGGGTAAACCGAATGACTTTTTTAGTGACAAACTTTGTCCATCATGTAAAAAACAAAAAACAAAAGCAGTGTTAATTGGTTATAAAAACCATATAATCTCATTGTTAACACGAAATGACCTGAGTGTAAATTGTTACGAGCATTTTATCAAGTAAATCCTACACCGTAAAAAATACTTTTCATGATTTATTATTACATTTTTTTCTTTTGTCAGATCAACTTATAATATAATTAATGTGGTTCAGATAACATAATATTTTGAGTTTCTGTTGATAAAACCAATCGCCCTTATTGTATTAACTCAATTTTTTTATTTCATTGAACTCAATTTTAAGGCAACCAGTTAACTTACTTTTTTAAGTTAAACCAACAATCCCTTTTTACAGTGCACAAGTTTTTTTTTTTTATTGTACCAATGCCCTAGCAAACATATACAATACCCTTTAAACTGCTTAGCAATACCCTAGCAACCATCTTGAAAACCCAGCAACCACTTATCCCTAGTCTCTACTAATGAGCTGATGAGTTCAATCAGGTGTGTTATGTTTATTTTTCAATGTTGTCAATACGTCCATATTGTACATTTCAGCATCTATCCATTCCAAACATATAAAAATGTACGTTTTGTTACGTATTGATACACACGTATTACCAAAGAGACCAGGCTGCATTAACACATTCAATCAAATAAAAACACACGTACCTTCCCTAATATTTCAAAGAGAGGCATCTGTTGAGCCATGCAGAGGCTTAACTGCAAAATAATGGGACACAGAGCCAAATAAATACACACAGATGCTTACTCACAAACAAATACATGCATTCAAACAAACAGATCACAGCAGTTCTGTGCCAATGCTAATTGTATTCTGTTCACATACAGTTTAATATACAGACATTAACATTCAGAAAACACACTCCACTGTTCATGATCTACTGCCTCGCATTCTCTAAACACATGCACGCACGTACACACTGTCATCACTCACATATGGCTTCTCTGGTGTGCATGGGCAAACACAGACCCACATCTACACACAGAGACACACGAGGGTATGCCACTGTTGTTTAGGAACTTTAGGGCTGAAGCACACTAATGTTAATTCAGGCCACATCAGCATGATGTTTGCACAGCATGAAAATGAGGTGTGGCTGCGCACACACACACACACACACACAGAGGGGATGCAANCATTCTCTAAACACATGCACGCACGTACACACTGTCATCACTCACATATGGCTTCTCTGGTGTGCATGGGCAAACACAGACCCACATCTACACACAGAGACACACGAGGGTATGCCACTGTTGTTTAGGAACTTTAGGGCTGAAGCACACTAATGTTAATTCAGGCCACATCAGCATGATGTTTGCACAGCATGAAAATGAGGTGTGGCTGCGCACATACACACACACACACACACACACACACACACACACAGACGGGATGCAAATTCTGTGTGCATCATGTAATAATACATGAGTGAATGAGGGAGTATATGACAAGTAGAAGAAAAAAAAAGAGATAAAGGGCGAGTAAAATGAACACAGAATGTTTCTCAAGTGTATGTTTGCATAGTTAGTATATGGTATAGAAGAATCATAGCTTGAGAAATGTTGCAAGCCAAATTTAAACTCATATCATCCACATGAGGTCCAGAAGTCAACGTTTAGGATTATTTATATATATTTAATATTTTAGTTAATTTTAGTTAAAGTAATGAGAATGTTTTATTGGTTTTAGCTTTAGTTTTAGTTAACTATAATAACCCTTCTTCAAATAACTCGTTTACCACCAATGACACATTTACAAATGTAACCTGTCTCGATGAGTGAGTAATTGAATCATTCATTCAAAACATTCATTTAAATACACTTCATTCAATCACAAACGAAACAAGTGACTCCGTTTGTGAGTCAATGATTGAATCATTCCATAAAATGATTAATTCAAAAACAAGAATTAAAACAACACTAGTGTCTGATGTTTGGAGATGTGAGGGTGTGAATATGATTCTGCTTTGACTTCACTTTTCGTTGACTAAAAATAGACTAAATAACTGACAATATGTCTCTATAAAATGTAAGTTATTCAATATTAACTTCTTATTTATTGAAACTTCAAATAAAAGTATTATCACACCCACAATTGTGCCATTGGGCTGAATATTGTTGATTTTACCACAGTATGCTTATCAAGTAAGTTTATGCTTTTAGAGATCCATATAAAATCTCCAATTACATAAGATCTCCATTACATAAACCACTTCTTCCCAGAGCCTTCCAGTATCCCCACTAGAAGATCACCCATAAATACCAATATATCCTTTACAGAGATTACTCCAGTCTACACAGTCAATCATTATTCAGTTAACTGACTCCATTCGGAATGCTCACAGACGAGTTGAAGGAGACACACGTGTGAAGTCTCTCACTTAAAAATGAAGAGTAAGATATTGTGTGTGTGTGTCTTAGAAATGTACTTAAAGGAGGAAGAAAGGATAGTTAAAATAACATGAGGCCGGAGAATGCCAATTTAATTAATGTTTAATTTTAGTCGATTAGCCTGAGAGAAGATGAACCACCATCAAAAACAGGAGAACGAGGGATGGAAGAGGATCAGCCAGAGGGAGAACAGAAAGTAGCGCATGGACAATACGAGTATGCAAATATCCACAGTAAGCTGCAGTGTGTGTATGTGGGTCACTGTGGGTTAAACTGTATGTCTCACACATAACATATACACACACAATCACCATCAGAACACATCTAGAGCTGCTGGATTAAAAACTATAAGACAATCACACACTTTCGCATATTACTGGGTTATGAATAAAAGATAAGTAAATGGATAAAAACAGATGTGCTCGCTCACGCAAAGGGTTAATGAGATGGCAAAACCATGAGCCTCTTACAGCTAAATCAGTTAGCATGATCCAATGAGTGGTGTGGGTATCTGCATCTACCTACTTAACCATTTTTTTTGTGGACAAATTTGTACCCATAGGTGAGTTAAAACTGACAAACCCTCCTGACACCTCCTTTTGGGGACATCCTCATTTATAAAAGCTATGGAAAAAGTTAATTGTGCCTTTTTAACTCACAATTCTGACTTTTTTCTCAGAATTGCAAGTTTATATCTCACAATTCAGACTTTATAACTTGCAACTGTGAGTTTATATCTCACAATTCTGAGAAAAAAAATTCCAATTGCGAGGTATAAAGTCACAATTCTGAGATATAAACTCACAATTCTGTGAAAAAATGACATTATTACATGATGGAAACAAGCTTCCATAAAAAACAGTATAAAAATAAAATAATTTTTTTATAAAATAAGTTTTCTGTAATGGTGTGGGTTATTTAAAACTAGTATTATAAGCATATATAACTATCTGTATATAAAAACAATAGAAGTCTATGGAATGTGTCCATTTTCCTGTGTGTATGCAAATCTGCTTGCATATGTGGATACCTATAAATTGACACAGAACTGAACTGTCCATCAAAACCGGTTAGTAATGGCATTTCAAAAACATTGGTGGTCTAAAGCCTATATCCCAGCGGGCAGCTCATCTATGTGACATTCTAATGAGGCTAAGCCATCCAGATTTATTAAAGTAATTGCCATGCCATGACAGGATCATGCACCAATGACAAAGGCCCTGCCTCATGATGGATGATTAAATATTCTTCATCAAATGATTTCTGATATTTGTATGTGAGAGTTGTTTTGATGAATCTTTGAATGATTTTTAACAAGCTGTTTGTATTGCTGATAAATATTTTAGCACATTTAAAGTGATCCTTCAGAAGTGTGTGTGAAGCTAGAAGAGACGTCAGCGTGACCTTTAATCTGACCTTAAGCATGCTGATTACTAAAGATCACAAGGGGAAAGGTTAGAGATTCTGTGTGTGTGCTCATATGATTCAGTATGCAACATTTATGAGTCACCTGACATCATGTTTTTATTAAATAACTATGCATTTAGAAATCAGCACTGCCCAACAAATTCATTTAGAGGGATCTTTCTGACAATATAAAATGAAATCTCTGTCATATAATGGTGATACTAACAGGCACTTTCAGAAACCTTAAAGCCAAATTAAAAGGGTATTAAAATCATTGTCATATTCGCAATATCTATATCCAATCACAAAAATGGTGTAAGAATTTATAAGTTCAATTCATTCCATGAATCAGTTCAAATTTAATGAACCATTTGTCACCACTCAAAAATGTTAAGTCATTGCATGACTGATATATTTATATCAGTTAGTTGCCAAGGCACCATTTCTAATTCCCTTCCGAGGGAACTCAATCCAGTGTCAGAATGTTGACATTATGGGAACATTTCCCCCACTGAGTCCAGGTCTCTGGGGCTATTACTAAGTTGCAGCCCCAGCCGAATACAAGCTCCTCAAGGAGTGAACCTCAGAAGCAGAGTGTCGCTTCTCGAGCGCCCCCTCAGAGAGACTGGGGGTTGAGACAGCACACACAGCCGAAGCCTTCCTGGGGTGGACTGACCTGAGGACTGTTATCCTTCAGGCAAGAAGTCCTGATGCCAGAGGACTCAGGACATTGAGGGCAAGCCCCTCAAATGAGAAGTGGCCCACACCAGGGTTAAGTGTGCCCATTTTTCTAGGTGCCCTTGGGAGATGGTTCTGCCAACTCCGACACTTATGGTGTCTTGGGATGCAGCAGTCTCCAGCGAACTTTCCACCTAGTCTCTGCCTGGGTATATTGTGTAACTGGGGTGCTTGCTCCATCCGAGAACAGTATTGGAGAAGTATGTGTGGTCATTCCCTGCTGGCGAGCCATTTCAGGGCACCGAGCATATTACTCAACCTGCACCAGAGGTCAGTCTCGAGAGGCTGATACCCTCAGTAAACTATCTGCCAGTGTGGAGACTTCTGCCAAATGTGTCTCAAGTCTGAGGACTGGTTTGTGACAATAGATTTGCAGGACACTTCCACATTTCCATCCTTCCTTAACACAGCAAGTTCCTCAGGTTTGCTTTCAAGGGCGAAGCTTAGAAAAAACAGGGTTTTTTCCAATTGGCCTATAATCCTGCACCTTCATGAAGTGCATGGATGCAGCCTTGGCTCTGTTGCAATTCCAAGGCATTTGACAACTGGCTAATTATAGCTCAGTCCAAGGAAATGGTGGTTCGGCATTGAGATGTCGTCCTCACTCACATGAGGTGTTTGGGGTTAAGACTGAACTCCAAGAAGAGTGTGCTTTCTTCGCTACAGAGAACCACTTTTCTATGGGTAAATCAAATACGATGCAGGCACAGGAATGGAGACTCCACCTGGAATCAGTGGAGTTGATTTGGCCAGGCAGAAGTAGATTTGTTCGCATCAGAAGAAATCATGCACTGTCCACTCTGGTTTTCCCCTCACACATCCAGCTCCGTTGGGGTTAGATGCCATGGTTCAGTCGTGGCCGAGGCTAAGTCAGTATGTATTTACCCCGATTGATGTACTCCTGGGAGTTCTAGAGAGGGTTTGCCAGGACGGGATTTGTCTGTTACTAGTAGCCCCATTCTGAGTATGGTTCTCGGACCTGATGTCTCTTCTGGACGGCTCTCCATAGAAGATTCCCTTCAGGGGGGGGATCTTGTGTCTCAAGCAGGGGGCACCATTTATCATCCTCGACCACAGATATGGAAGCCAGTTGTACCCAGTTAACTGCCCAGTTGGTTCAGTGCTGGAGTTCCTTCAGGATTGCTTTTCTGCTAGGTTAACCCCCTCCACATTGAAGGTGTATGTGGTAGCCATTGCTGCTTACCATACACCTGTCAGTGTGGAGTCTTTGGGGATACACCCTTTAGGTGTCTTGTTTCCTATGTGGTACTGTTTGGCTGAGGCCTGAATGTCATGCAAGAGTTCCAGCCTGGGATTTCCCATGGTACTGGAGGGTCTGTCTATGGCACCCTTTGAGCCTTCAGAGAAATTTCTGTCTCTTAAGATGACATTTTTACTTGCAATTACCTCACTAAAAAGAGTAGGGCAATGCCTGTCTGTTGTCTCCTCCTGCTTAGAGTTTGCTCCTGGCATGGTCAAAGCTTTTCTTTACCCTATACCGGGTTATGTTCAGAGAGTGCCTACTAATATAGCACGCTCCATTGTCTTGAAGGCCTTTTGCCCTTCTCCTTTTCAGACAGCGAAACAAGAGAAGCTTAATTTGCTGGTCCTCTCCACACACCTTCATTAGATTCTATAGTCTGGACATGGAATCTACCCCAAGTTCTCAATTGCTTGCTAACTAAGCTTTGTGCTCAGTATGACAAAGCACAAACATTCAGCATCAACATTCTGACGCAGCATTTCGCTCCCTCGAAAGGGAACGTCTTGGTTACAACTGTAACCCTGGTTCCATGAGAAGGGAACGAGATGCTGCATCACTTTTCCATAAATCCTGCATGTCTGAGAGTGACTGACTTCTTCCAATAAGAAGCTTCAGGAGTCCTTTATAGCTTCTGGGTGTGCTGGCATCTGTCACAGGACTACTTGCCAGTGAGATTAGAGTGATTTCACACGTGCTTCATGCACTGGTCACCCAGAAGCATTCCCATTGCATCAACATTCTGACACAGCATCTCATTCCCTTCTTAGGGAACCAAGGTTGGAGTTGTAGCAGAGACATTTTCATTTTGTTTCAATAAGTTTTTTAAATTTTATATTTATATATAATTTTAATTCAGCTTAGTTTCAACAAAATACAAGTTTTAGTTTTATTTAGCAATAACAATACTGGTTCATTTAGCAAAAAAAAAAAAAAAAAAAGAGAGAAATTCATACATCTTACTAATTTGACTACTTGTTGCATCCTATATAGTATTGTGAATATTTGGATGCAGGGAGTGGCTTTATTAGTACTACAGATTTTTACTTGTCAGAAATCAGTCACAAAGAGGAGATGGCACTATAAAAATGGAATTTAGAAAATATTGAAGGAATATGAAAGGAAGAAAAATCAGCCTTTATCCAAGGCAGGATATTAAAAACAGGATCAGCTTCAAAGCTTCCCATTCAGCAGGTTCCCACATGCTGAGGATTCTTGGTAAACCAGCAGTGCACGTGCAAATATTGAACATCGAAAGAGTCACTTATCAGCAGAAAATGCTGACCTGAAAATGTTTCCTGCTGGTTTACAGCTCAGTGCGCTGCAGTCACCCCTTCTTTATAAACAAGATTACAAAATGGATTAACTGCTGTTCGTTAATCCATTCCAAGTGTGTCAATTGTGCTGGGACGGTTGCGCTGAAACCTCACTTTCTAGTGATGCAGGCTGGTAAAGGGTGCTTCTAGGCAACAACCACACTGTCTGATATGCTGATATGTTAGTAGCTTGTTTTTATGTGAGTAGTTAGATGAATGTGTTGTATAATATTGGTGTGTTTTGTGTGTTTGCTCTTTGCATATATTTACAAACTGTATAGCACATTGGTCAACTACCTGTTGTTTTTAATTGTGCTTTATAAATTAATTGCCTTGCCTTAACTAGCCTTTCCTTGCCTTGTCTGAGCCTGCAACCTGCTGCCATAGGTGTCACCTACATGATATTACTTTTAGCGTCTTACCTACTCGCTCTCTCTCTCTCTAATTTAATCATTGATATTGGATTGACTTATGCACAGAGGAACTGTAAGGAGACTGATGCTATTTCTCTTTAACAGTTGCTGTGTGGGTATGAGCGTGTGTGTGCATGTGTGTATTTGAAGGTAAACTAGTAAATAATAGCAGATTAAAAAAGAAAAAAAAGTGCACTCTGAGGTACTGAGTCATAACTGTCACTCAAAGCTACAGTCAGTGTGTCAGCAGCCGTAGAGAAACTGCCATCAGTCTGCACTCTGGCCTGCATCTTTCAGCTCTTAACATGTCTTGATGTTTCATTTATTACTTAAAAGGAGTCATAGTATTAATAAAATAATTTTTTTTTTAGATTGCAAAAACATAATTTATTGAACCAATAAATAAGCAATAAAAAATAAAGAATTTCCATATATGTCTGACAAAATGAATATGACTATAAATAGTTTTAAATAAAATAAAATAAAAATACCCATCAAAAGCTTGGAATAATAAAGATTTTTTTAATGTTTTTGAAAAAAAAAAAAAAATCTCTTATGCTTACCAAGGCTGCATTTACTGATCAAAACACAGTAAAAATAGTAATACTGTGAAATATTATTACAATTACAAATGAAGTAATGGCTGCTTTCAGCTTTACAATCACAGGAATAAAATAATATTTTAAAATGTATTTCATTTTAAAAATAACATTTTAATAATATTTCACAATATTACTTTTTTTTTCAACAATTCTCAGTAGTGTATAAGAATAGCAAATAATACATATTTATAGTAAACAACATTATATAACATTTAACCGTTTCAATAAACTTAAATGAATGTAAATAAAATATATACAAATGTAAACAATACCATTTAAAAAATAACTTTAACTTAAAATAATATATTTTGAATAATAAATCTGTATCTGAAAAAAACAAACAAACAAAAATCTGGAGTAACATGAACCTCAGGGTAACAGAAATATATTAATAATTATGATATAAAATTAAAATGATAATATAATAAAAGTATAAGCAGATAAAACAATAGGAATATGTAAATAAGATTGCAATGCAGTTTTTAGATGTGAGGATGCAATAAAAAGAAAGAAAAAGAAATGGTTCACGCAATGACCTCACTCTGCAAGAATTTGCATGTGATTTGCATGTGATATGAATATGACCCTCCACACACACATACATAGTCAACTGTATGCATACACAAACGTTCTGTCATCTACACAGCCAACAAAGCTCTACCTGAGTCACCATCGCCAACATCTGCAGTGAGTTTGTGCATAACCTAGATCCATTCGTAATGCAGCCTACACTACAATCGGTTCACAAAGAGAAGCACACGATAGCTTGATCTTATCTTGTCTCTGATGTATACATACATAAAAGAAGTCACTGAGGACAGTGGGATGACAGCCACGTCCGATCTGTCAACTAACGGTCTCTGAGGATATTCTGCGAGTGTGTGTGATCAGATCATGATCCTCCGGCACTGAATCTTGTCAATGTCGATTAATCACTCAGCCAAAACATGCCTCACATACAGCCGGGCCCAAAAAGACCACACTGAAAAGCTGATTTAAACATGGAAATTAACTGCATTTTCTAGGATTTTGAACAATTTAAAACAAAAAAGTTACAATGTTAAATAAGATTTTAACTATTTAAAAGGTACACTATGTAACTTTTGATCCTCTAGCGGTTTAAAAACAAAACTGAATGCATTTTGCAGAAGAATATTATTTTGTTTGTGCTTTGGCTCTTGCGTGAATGTGTGGATAATTATGACCCTTCACAATAGGTAATGCTTTACAATGAACTCTGTTAGAGAGCTACAGTACATATGGCAATTTATCTGTTCAATAAAATACCTTACTCACCTCTTGAGTAATAAAAACGCCATCTCTGCATCGCTTTTACAACATCTCAAATCCCTCGGTCCTCCCCATCTCTGAAAAGCCAAGCTAGTGTTAATTCTTTTTTTATTACAAGCTCTGTCACGTTCTCCTTTTGCCAGCAGACTCTTCTCTGTTTGGCATTTTTTTAAACCGAGTGATTCCCTGGAGGTTCAAGATTTATCGTGCTTTATGTCAACATTTCTCACTCATTGTGACAACTAACCTACACCACACACACACATTATACATGAGTCAAAGTAGCCGGAACAACTTTTCTCTATTTACGGATGTGACGAGACACGTCGAGTGATGTATGCATGCGATTTCTCATGAAAACCATCCCATCAGGTCTAAAATATAAACACTTAAAATAGGCTTACCATAGTGAATCAAGGATTTGATTTTTGGAAGAAGGATTGATGATGTATTGACTAAATTGTTAATTTTAAACAAAAAAAGTTACATAGTGTACCTTTAAAGGGTTAGTTCACCCAAAAATGAAATTTCTCAATGTCGTTCCACACTCGTAAGACCTTTGTTCATCTTCAGAACACAAATTAAGATATTTTTGAGGATATCTGAGTGTTTTTTTATCCTCCATAGAAAGCAACATAATTACCACATTCAAGGTCCAGAAAAGTAGCAAAACATTGTAGTCAACTGTTTACTTTCAATTGAAAATTAGCCCAAGCTTTACTCATCCTCAAGCCATCCTAAGTATATATGACTGACTTCTTTCTGATGAACACAATCCAAGATATATTAATAAATATTCTGACGCATCAAAGCTTTTAATGGCAGTGAGTGAGGATCAACTAATATGAGCTGAAGAAAGTGTCTCCATCCACATCCATCCATCATAAACGTACTCCACACGACTCCGGGGGGTTTATAAAGGCCTTCTAAAGCGAAGCGATGCGTTTGTGTAAAAAAAAAAAAATCTATTTTAACAAGTTATGAAGTAAAATATCTAGCTTCTGCCAGACCGACTTCTATTTTCAAGTTACGAAGAAAATGTAATCTGGCGTCACGTCAGTTAAGTTTTTTCCGTAAGTTGAATAGGGAAGGAGTAGGACGTAGCGTAAGTGTTTTGAACTGCAAGAGTTTTACACTTTCTTCATGAATAGAATACGGAAGGCGGTCTGTTGGAAGCTAGATATTTTACTTCATTACACAAATGCATCGCTTTGCTTCAGAAGGCCTTTATTAACTCCCGGAGCCATGTGGAATATGTTTATGATGGATGGATGTGGATGGAGACACTTTCTTCAGCTCATAGTAGTTGATCCTCGCTCACTGCCATTATAAAGCTTGGATGCGTCAGGATATTTATTAATATTTCTCGGATTGTGTTCATCAGAAAGAAGAAAGTCATATACTCCTAGGCTGGCTTGAGGGTGAGTAAAGCTTGGGCAAATTTTTATTTGAATGTGAACTAATCCTTTAATGTTACGAAGCAACAAGAATACTTTTTGTGTACGTCATTCTCCTACGCTATTTACGTTGCAGCGCTTCCAGGTTCTTCGTCAGAATGCTGGCTCAGTATTGGCCAATGCTGTTCACGTGAGCAGCATGACGCATGCGTGTGATGCTGACGCAGGAGCCGGCCAATAATGAGCCAGCGTTCTGACGTAGAACCTGGAAGCACTGCAACGTAAATACCGTAGGAGAATGATGGGAAAGAAGAAATTGTTTAATAAAGTTATTATTTTTGTTTTGTTTTTACGCACAAAAAGTATTCTCGCCACTTCATAACATTGAGGTTGAACCACTGTAGTCACGTCGACTATTTTATCGATGTCTTTACAACCTTTCTGGACCTTGACTGTGGTGGTTACGTTGCTCTCAATGGAGGATAAAAAAAACTCTCCGATTTCATCAAAAATATCTTAATTTGTGTTCTGAAGATGAATGAAGGTATTACGGATTTGGAACGACATGAGGGGGAGTTATTAATGAATGAAATTTCAATTTTGGGTGAACTAACCCTTTAAGGTTGTGCTCTATTTCTAGGTAAGTAATCAAATATGCACATTTTGACCATGTGAACTCCTTAAATATGTTCATCTTGAACAAATAACACGATTTTAAATAAACTTGAGATTTCAAGAAGCTTTAGAGTTGTTGCTATTAAAACAAAAATGAGATGAACCAAATCCTAAGACATTAATGTTAAATTCAACATTTCACTCAAAATGTTATGGTCATAATACAATTTGTAATACAATAATGTAATTTTATTTCATTAAACTACAAAAAAAATGCAAAAAAGAAGCATTTTCACTAATGGTCTGCACTGTAAAATATACAGATTGACGCTGTCCGTGGTGCTGATTGAAAACAGATTCAGACATACAGTGGGTATATGTGTATATCCTGATCTCATCAGATGCTTTTTGTCTGCAATATGCTGTCTATATTTAAACCGAATATAATAATTCAGTTATCTAATCATCAATTCACTTGGCTTGAATTCCCATGAATGCAGACTGATTGTGCACAGACACATGCATACAAATAGCATCACAGATATTTAGAGCAATGTAATAGGCATTTGTGAACAAAACCATCCTGGGACTGTGAAATTCAAATTGCATTTCTTTCTCATCATTCAAAGTCTAAAAAGAATTAGCTAAACCTGCCTTGAAGAACATTTACCAGCCATAAATATTTATTTTTACTTTCCTTGAAACAATATTATTTTCTTAAAAATATGTGCAATAATGTTGATATCAAGTTCTCTTATACAAAAAACAAACAAACAAACAAATAAACAGAGAAGGAAATGGCAATCCACAGGCCTTCATTAAACAAATGACAGATTGGATAACGCACAAATTAATGTCAACTGTAAGGAATTTGACGATTCCATTTCTGCTAATGTTTGGGATTTTAATTGTACTCATTTGATAAGTGACGTTTGGAGTTGCCGTCCAGGGGATTGTAGGCTATTAGTTATCCATGTCAGTGTGTCAGAGACAGATCTGTAGAGAGAGAGAGAGAGAGTGAGAAAGTAAAAGTGTGCACAGTTTCCTGTGATGGGTAGGGGTAGTGTAGGGGGATAGAAAATGTGTGTGTGTGTGTGTGTGTGTGTGTTGAGAAAAAAATAAATATGGATGATGACCTACAACAGCAAACAAGTATTAGATTACATTCACATACCAGATTTTCTTGAAAATGTTTAAATGATTGTTAAAGCTTTAAAGTACAAAAAAAACAAAAACATGTTAATAATCAATTACTTTACCCAGTAAATTCCCAACTCCTCTCTTTTATCTGCCTCATTATAAAATAATAAACAGTTCAGCACTGAAGCAGTTTCCTAAACATAGATAAGTAGAAATCTGACTCATTTTAGTTCAAAAACGATTAAACAGATCACTCAAAAGTGTTCTCGGAAGTCCCTGAGCAGCACTTTGTGTTCCTTTTGTAGTGAGATAAATAATAAGTCATAAATATAAAACCTCACTGGCTGATATTGAAGAAGGTATATCAGAGACTTGGAGGTGGGCTTTTATGACTTGAGCCAGCAACCTACCAGAACACCCTAGCAATCACCACATACTCACAGGGAAAAAAAGTGCAACAATACCTTTAGGGGTACAACAGCTTGTCACTTGGGCAGTAACCTTAAAGGAACATCTTTACCCCTAAATGTTCATAGTAGTACCTTAAGGGTACATATTACTACTTTAAAAATGCACACACAGTGGCTTTTTTATAGATGCCCTTTTAATACAATTAATTTGTTTGACAGAAACTTTCCTGAATAAGCCTTTATCTGACCAAGTTCTTCTGTGCTCTGCATCACTAACAAATCTTTTGACAGTTTGATAATCTCCATTCAGTTTTCTCAAAATGTTAGTTGTTTTCATGCCTTTTTGCAAGGCATTTCACTATTTCATTCTTTAAATCTTAAAAAAGATATTTCTTCCACACCATATTGCATGAGAACCATGACTTAATAATGTGGAACAACCACTTTAAGCAGGTTTTCATTTTATGTAAAAAAGACCTGCGAAAAGTATTTAACAAACCTGTCTGAGATTGCACAGACTATTTTGCTAAGCGACAAGTGAATATCAGAGAAACTGGCTCTTTTGTCTCTGCACTCTTGTATTTTGTGTTAAACATGATAAACAGAGATAAATGGTGATAAACACCACTGTGAATACAATAATACGAATGGCTGTTTGTAAATACTCTGACTTTTCTTCTCCATGACAAGCAAATGGAAAGCTGCACAGCACTTTGTGTTCGGCATAACGGGTATTTTTGATTTTCCATAAGTGCCACCTACACATTCATTCAGTTCATTTTGTTATGCAATGGTCTGAACAGACAAATCACACTCGAAAAATGAGTATTTACCCTGGTAGAATTTTTTTTCTTTCATTTAAACATTACAAAACAAGTGTTACAAGTAAAGTTAATGCACATTTTTTTAAAATGTAAATACAAAGTTCTGTCATCTGTCTCTAGATGGCGCAGGCTGATAGGTGACTCAATCTGCTTGCAATCACATCATTCTCTATAGGGCACAGCAGCACGCTTTCAGAGACCCGCCACCTTCCCCAGCTCCACCTGTATAGATCTGCTACAGGTAATTCATGTATGTTATATTGTACAGCAGCAGCATGTCTTACTTGCTCACAGCAGCATGTTGTGTATGTATTGGCAGTAGCAAGTCCCATACATGCTCTGCAGCAGCAGCAATAACCAACAGCAAGCAGCATGGAGATCTATTCCACCAAGACCAAACATATCAACATTACTCCCTTTCACACACAGTCTTTACTGGTAATTTACCAGTAAGAGATCATGTGTAAACAGGATCTTTTCAGAAATACAGCTAAATCGGTTCTGGCAATTTACCAGTAAAGGATGTTGTAACATTACTAGTAAATTACAGATGCAGAATGAAGCACATACAAAGTCAGAAAGCGCTGATGTAAGAAGTCTGCTTTGGGCAAATCATAAAGTTCTTATGGAAACAACATGATTACTCCACACTGTTTACATTATGCTCTGCTGCTTTTTAATAGTTTTTTTATGTAACTATGCGCTTGATGGACATCTTTGACCATTGCGCCACATCTCAGCTTTTTCAATGTGTCGCACTCAAGCCTTCTTTTTCATTTATCAGTGCTGCGGCTCTACCATTGGAAATTATTATTCGTGCCTCTATTATGTGTTTTTAAGAGCAAAAACTTTGTTTCATCATCCCCTTATGCCTGTCACTCAGATGTCAAAAAATGTTGTCAAATTGAACAGATAGTGAAACTAAAGCGCTTTTTCTCATGCAGGCGAAATACAATGGTGCAGCATTTAAAGATCATTTCCGATGACTGACATCACAAATTTACCAGTATTTTGGTGCTGATGTGTGAATGGTCTCTTACCGGTAAAAAAAAAAAAAGAACACGGTTGCTTGTTTGAACAGCATATTTACCAGTAAAGTCATTCTGAAAATTTTACGGTAATTTACCAGGATTGTTGTTTGTGTTAAAGGGCTATTGCCATATCCATTACAATGCTAAACACTCCAAGAGTTGTCATGACAGAACTGGCTTTAACTTGATATGGCATAAAGGTAGAAAGATGCATCTCAACAGACAAAAGAAGTTAATCTTGTACATGTTTACATAGATGAGCAATCACAAAACAGCACAAGACTGCATTCTGTGTAAACAGCTTTTTACTCTCTGAGTCACAACTGTGTTGTAGTCCAGAGTGGCTTCAGGATAAACTCAATTTCATCATGTATTTGCGGTCGAGGGGTCTGTTGACTGGCTGGTGTGTGCAGAGGGCAGAGGCACTGACCTGCTGGGCTGTGTGGAGCGCAGGGTGGTCAACGGCTGCTCTGAAAAATACACTGTGATATAGCCTTTACACATGGACCTCCTGGCATTTCTGGAGCTGCAGCCAACACACGCACACACTACACTGCACGTCTGCTAGTTAAAACACAGAAATATACAGTGTAAACATCAGTGTGTGTAATACAAACAAATAAGAATATGCTCACATACACACATAAAGCTGCAACATTTCATCCAGCGACACATACAAAGTGTGAACATGCATGTGCGCACACACACACCAAAGCCATCTGTCAGACACAAGTCCCCCCTGTGTTCTGGCTGTCGTAGATATAATACAGTCTGCTGATTGGCTAAATCTGTTACCACCTTATTGTAAGACACAGAGACCTGTGATGAAACGCACACACATGCACAATAAATAACTTCCTTTTTCGCAGGAAGTGGTGACAACGAAACACTTGAGGAGAAGAGAGATGACATTCAGGGAGAAGGACATGACAGGCCTTCACATTAAACTTT
Source organism: Anabarilius grahami (assembly GCA_003731715.1). Classification (NCBI taxonomy): domain Eukaryota; kingdom Metazoa; phylum Chordata; class Actinopteri; order Cypriniformes; family Xenocyprididae; genus Anabarilius; species Anabarilius grahami. The sequence continues at coordinate 3,554,417 of RJVU01059636.1, read as the reverse complement.
CAAACCTCTATAAATCTGTTTTTCACCTGAGTGCCATTTCAATCTCTCTCTATTTCTCTGCATCGTCTCCTTCCATCTGTTTCACGCGCTTCTAATCATTCATCTTCATCCAGCTTCCCAATCATTTTCTAGTTTGTGTCGTTTTCTCTGGAGTGCTGTTCAATAAGGCTCTGAAATTTGACCTCTTACATCACGTTGGCACACAGGCACTCATAGATACAGACTGATAGGCCCCTAATGCCCTGTTTTTGAATTAACACATTATTGCTTTGTAGTAATAGTGCCAGAGAGAGAGAGAGAGAGAGAGATTAGAGAACGGTCAAGAGTCAGACTAGGACAGTCAGAGTAGTGTGAAACAAAATCCTACCCAACGCAATGACGTCAGCATAATACTTGCATACTGAATTGTGATTGTTCTTATTTTGTACATTACCATTCAGAAGTTTGGAGTTGGTAAGATTTTTTAATGTTTTTAAAGAAGCAGTAAACAGAAAAAGTTTGAAATATTATTGCAATTTAAAATAGGCAGCGGCTATTTGCAATAGATGCTATTTACACTAAGTGCAAATAGCGATAGATGCTATTTACACTAAAAAAAGCATATTTTCTTAAAAGATAGATGCTATTTACACTAAGTGAAAATAGCAATATATTCTATTTACACTAAGTGACAATAGCAGCATTTTCTTATCGATATGCTATTTACACTACGTGAAAATAGTGATAGATTCTATTTACACCATGTAAAAGTATCAGTTATTTGCAATAAGAGTAAATAGTAGATGCTATCTATACTTTATATTGGCAGATACTATTTGCACCTCAGTATTTTTGTACATTAACAGGATGCAATAATATCTGAGAGTGTAAATGATTATATTTATTAAAATTATTATAATGGATGCTGCCTTATTGGGAGAATAAAAACCCTCCCTACCCAATAAACACTTAAAATATTATTAAACACTCGTTTGTAGTTTATTTCCACTTTTAGAACATTATTTAAATTTTTATTGAAAACAAATGTGTGCTCGGCAAAAGGTGGATTCGAGCCCGCGCCGAGCGCGTTAAAAGCTAAGTTTGTGAGCTTTACTCACTACTGCTACACCACTGAAGACTTTGATTACTGAGGATGGCATTTGCACTTAGTGTAAATAGACACTCCATTTAAAATAACTGTTGTCTATTAATATATTTTAAAACGTAATTTATTCCTGTGATGGCAAAGCTGAATTTTCAGCATCATTACTCAGTATGAGCCTTCAGAAATCATTCTAATATGCTGATTTGGTGCTCAGAGAAACATTTCTCAGTATTATCAATGTAGAGAACAAGTGTGCCACTTAATATTTTTGTGGAAACTGTGATACTTTTTTTTCGGGATTGTTTGATGAATATAAAGCATATTTTCATCAAACAATGACAATACATTATTTGCATAATGTATTGTGATTTAATTTACACATAACCTAAGTCTAAAACCCAAGCTTATACCTAAATCTTTAACATTGTTCTTTTGCTGCCTTGCAAACTCTAGTATTTCCTTCAGGAAAAGCAGATCTTGTTTTGGGGTGTAACTAAGCGTGTGTGGCCAGATTGTTTTTGAAGACTTCGGCTTTTATTTTTCTCCCACACAAGTTGGAAATAGGCTGCCAAATTAAACAGATTTAAGTCATTTGGTGTTTGGCACAACAAAAAGTTGTGTTTACACATTCCCTTGCCATATGTTAACACTCATCTTTGAGGGTGAAACATTTGTTAGCCAAAAAATAAAACAGAAACTAAACCCCACTGGTGTGAGAGTTTGTGTGTGTGTAAGAGAGAGAGAGAGTGACAGAGCTACTGCCAAATTGACAGCACTGTAGGTAATCCTCAGCAAACAGGAAGTAAGTAAATGTCAGCACAATTACACACGCCTACACATTCACAAAATCAACAAACTCCCAATGGGGTATTTAAAGTGGGTTCCGGGGAACACCAGGGGTCTACAGATAATTTCAAATGGAAAAAAAGTGAAAAGAAAAACAATTCTAAAGACTGGATATAATAAGTTGAATTTACTAATAACCAACATTTTTAAATGTGGAAATAAATTATTATATTATATATTGTGGGATTTGTGACATCACACAGGCAAATATATTTGCATATGACTGCCTCCAGAGCAAGACATTGACGAATAGTTATACATCATTGCACCACAGGCCCCGCCCACTGGCATTCAGTCACTTAACAGCTGACATTTGATTATCCACCTTTCTCCTATGTCCCCTGACGCTTTGCGCGGATTATAGTGATTAACTTCTGTTTAACTGTAAGCAATCAGTGAAAGGTTCTCTCTATGAATGCAATAATAAGTATTTTCAAAAAACTGGGTACAATGAGATGACATTATTCTACTCCCCCTTCAACCATCAAACATTAAAAAGGACATCTAAGTGTAAAATCATTAACAAATTACTACAAAAAGACCATTGCTTCGTCCCAATTTGCGTACTATCCGTCCTAAATAGTATTCGAAAAAAGAATTAGTATGTCCCAAATCGTAGTATGTTGAAATGAGTATTCCAAAGATACCCGGATGGTCTACTTTTTCCGGTTAGAATTCGAAGTGCAGATTCGTGCACACTTCTAACGGCTAATATTGCCCATAACACATTGCGCTGTGGACGAGGATTCGATTAGAACTACAAATACGAATAAAAAGTGTTTTAAAAACTACAAACATGACGGATGTGTTAAGATAAAGGGGCTTGAATGATTAATAATCAGTATCTAACCTGACGAAAATATATTTATTAAAAGTTATCCACATTATATTTCATCTGCAACAGCATTGTGAACTTTTATAACGATGTGTTTGGTCATTAACTTTTAAATGCATCATTATGCAAAGATGAGGAGAGTTCTCTGCATGAAAGACCCATGACTGGCAGATCAACGTGCGACTACATTTCTCTCCGAAACGGTAGGAAATTTAATTTAATTGAATGTGGAGGATTTTAACTGTGACAAGATGATTGACAGGGCAGTTTAAACAGTTACAGGTTGCGTAACTAAGCGACAGAACGTCCGTTAAAGACGCAATTATGACGAGGTAGTATGTCCCAAAGCTTGCGTACTCTTCTGCTACACACTCAAAAGTATGTACTTTTTCTTTACAAAAACAGTACATACTTTTAGGACGTAGTATAAGTAGGCGAATTGGGACGCAGCAAATGAATAACCCCTGATTACCCTAGTGAAAAAAAATATACTAAAATGTAATTAAAAAAATTTATTTTGTGCTAAGTATACTACAAATACAATTACATATTTATGTGCTAAATAAAAATTTCCTGCAATGGTACTTTTAGTATACTAAACTGGTATACTTAAAGTCTGCTAAATTGGAACAACTAAATTTGTACTTAACAACTAAAGATATACTTAAAGTCCCCCTGTAGTCAATAATTTTATCCTTTAAAACTCATCTTTGATCACCAAAATGACACATTTAACCTTTTTTTTCCTGTGCAAAAAAATTCTGTATGCCTTAAAATAGCTTGAATGTAACTCTACACTGTTGCCTCATTTATTACATGCGGATCTATGAATATGATAACTAGCCCCGCCTCCACTCACTCGCACGAGCTTAAGAGATTCACTCGGTGAACTTACTGAGGTAAACGCTGCACAATGGTATCGCTTTTTACAAAGCCAGACACATAACAGTAATTTATTTGATTAGCCTTTAGCTTAACTACATTATCAAACAGCAAATAATGTGTTGCTAATGTTACACAAACCATGCTCCCGTTCGCGAGTCAGACAGCTGTCTTCTAACAATCAGTATCCTTAGAAACACTTTGAAAAGTGGAGAAAGGCATATAGTTCATCATAACATCGTTATATACATCATGCACCTGCTATATTGCCAAATCTACACGATTTTTTATATCAACAGAAAAATATACCAGGATATTCTCTTGAGATATTCTTAATGATATGCTAAACCCACCGGTACATTGACGTGATTGGTTACAAGGTAGTTTGTGACGTCAGAAACACCAGCGATTTCAAACCGCGGGTCTTTTTTTACTGCAGTTTTAAATAGAAAATACTCAGCAGTGGTGTTGACTTATGGATTTGCACATGGTTTGTCTTAAAGCATATTTAAAACACCACATGGACATATAAACAACATTAAAAACTTGATTTACACCATAGGGGGACTTTAAGTATATTTGTGCTAAAGTGGAACTATTGCAAGTGTACTTTAGGTACACTTCAAATATCTTGCATTTAAAGACTGATATTATACAAAGGTCATACAATTCTTATCAATTCTTATGCCTTTTAGGCATAATAATAAGAAACGTGCATTGTGCAATAAAGAAATACTCCAAATAAAGTTTAATTATAGTTTTATATCAGTACGTCTTAGGCCTATGTCAATAAATATGTGAATGGATTTAAAGTATACTGAATAAAATGTATTTTAAATTGATTTTGGTATAGGTTTTTTTTTTACTAGGGTATTTCCACAGCAATATTACAGACGTGTTAAATATCAATGTGGTAATATATGTCTGTATTATGTAACATATTGCCTTAATCAAAAATGTTCATTAACTGGAACATTGAGTGATAAACTGATTTCCGTCATTTTGACAGACAATAAATATTGTGTTTACATGCTTTAGAAGCATTCCAGTAAACATTGCTAACAGGAATAAGAAGTGAAAAAGGCAGACAATTATATTTTAAAGCATCCGTGTAAAAACAAGATTGTCAGTGCATTCCAGTGAATTCTTCATGGAAAATATCGTAAATTAAATTGGGAGAGCAGACCACAAATGCGCAGTTAGGTTGTCCTTTTTCATTCAGTTACAGTGGGGGGAAAAGAAAAAAAAGAATCAGGAGGAAAAGAATGCAGCGACTGAAAAGCCATAGATATTCTTCTATTCCATGCCACATTAAAATACCAAGCTTTACGTAATTCTCTTGAAGTCTGAACATGAGAAGGAAATTTTACAGCTCATTCAGTCAAACTGACGGAAAATAATTATTTGTAGCGCAACCTTATGATTTGAAATTTGTTTCAGTCTTTTTGAGTGGAACTTTCCCAAACCGGAAGTGCCTCCCATCCGCTTGTTAGCCCTGCGTTCCATTCGGAAGGGCTCATCCCTATGCCCTAATCCCTTCAAAGGGTTTACCCTCCAGAGTGAGAGCTTCGAAGGGATGAAGGGTGTAGGGGTAAAAAAAACTATTTTTTTGGAATGCACTTCTGCGTCATCTTAAGGAGACATTCAAAGAGGAGTAGATTGTGCAAGCTGCGCCCTTTGTTTAACGTTAGTTTATTTATTTATTTCTGGTTTATCACACCATAATGTATAGTGTGTCTATATATTTGAAACATTTGAATGGACTGATAAAAGGAGCTGTAAAGTATTTCTGTTGAAGTACAACGTCAATTTTGACCATAATAATGTACCAAATCTAACTCGTATAAATATTACAGTAGTATAGAAAATACTATACATACATGTATAGGTAAAATCGAACTCCTAACCTCCTGTACCCATTCTGTGACGTCAAAGAACTTCCCTGTGCAAAGGATCATGGGGGCCCGAAGTGTCCATCAGTTGTACCCTTCGAAATCGTTCATTCAGAAGGGCCCTTTAAAGTAGCCAGTTTTGAGCACTTCGGTTTGGAACGACCCTTCAATATGGCGGCCATGATTATTTTCACTCCGGAGTGCCCTTCGGAGGGCGATGTATCCCGTTTGGAACGCACCGAACGTCGTGATGTAAGGAACGCCGTTTCCGGGTCCAAGCCTCGACTCGTTTTACTTGAGAATGCCATCGACGGCCGTTTATGAGCGCTATTTATTCATATTAAACATAAGTCATTTTAAAACGTTAAACATTTTAAATACTTACAGTCTACACAACAGTCTCCGTGCTCACAGCGTCACAGACATTAATATTTTAACGATTTATTAAAGATTAATCACCGTCTGGCCATCTGGAATTTTGGTATGGAGATAAAGGTTATGATTATAATTTTTTTGTAGTATTAATTACACCACATTGTGTGTGTACGGTATATTAGCACCATTTGTTTTTTTTTTGTGGTATGAGATAGAGCGTTTGGACCCGGAAGCTCTGCCGCGTGACGTCAGACTTAACAACCGTACAATCTAAAATGCAGCTCCTTAAGAAAAAGGTGGTAACTGAATGTAAGCGTTGCGTCAAAAGCAAATAGAATCCTTTAGATACAAGATACACATTGAGTCTGTCGACAACAGGACAACAAGTGAAAGAACGTTCGCTTTAACGTTAGTTTGCGTCTCTGTACAGACTTCAAAAGGACCTCAGCATTAAAATAAACCATCGACTTGTTTCTGATGCTGTATTGGATCTGACAGCAAACGTAAGTAAATTATTTTTTATAATTCTTTGTCTGAAAATGACTGTTTTAAATGGATAATGTTTTCAAAACACTTACTCATGTGCAGAGGCGGCCTTTGAAAATGTTGGAAAAATGTAACGACACCAAAACTGCCAGTAGGTGGCGGCAAATCTATCGATCTTAACGATTGAGTCATTCAATCATTCAGAGAAACAACACCGTCAAAATGCGAACTCATTCAGTTGCTTGGAGACGCACAGTGGCTCTACTGTGGATTTGTTGTGAAATAGAGCAAAAACAGAGAAGGTTCTAAATCTAAAATGTAAGTTACATAACTTCTTATTTATTGAACTGTTGTATAAAAACAAAAGTCAATCAGATACTCGGGAAAACAACACTCTATAGCCATATTAAAAACAAAAACTCACAGGGACATTGGTTACACTTTTTTAAGGTGACATAGTTACGTTGTACTTCCAGGGGTAGAGACATCACTAACCCTAAAATTTACATAAACCCTGCCCCCGGGAACATGCAACAAAGGGGTGAGGCCATGTTATTGCAATGCAGTATGTAACACAAATGCAATAGCATATCATAAAAGCAAGATGACAACATAAGTTATAACCGTAATTAAACTAAACTATACCTGTTATATCTTCATGCAGCATATATTCTCTGGCTCTGTAGGCATTTTATAGATTATCATGACAGAATATGCTAATCAATGACTTTAAGATAGTTAACTCCACATCAGCTACATAAATTCATCAACTAACCATTCAGAATCATCCTGTTGCATTCTACACGTTGTCACTTCTTTTTGAGTCTCTTCATCATTGTCCCACTCGGGTTTGAAGTTGAACATAAAAAGCTGAACAGTTTCTGACATTTTCAGTGAGTCTGACGTAATCGGAGCTGCTAACATGAGCTCTTGAAACTCCGCCCTCTTCTTGGGAGCAGCAGCTCATTTGCATTTCAAGAGACACACACAAAAACTGAGCGTTTTTGCTCACCTTCAAAAAGTAACATGCTATAAAAATGATCTGTGGGGTATTTTGAGCTAAAACATCACATGCACACTCTGGGGACATCAGAGACTTATTTTACATCTCGTAAAAGTGGCATTATATGACCCCTTTAAAATCTTAGTATTGCCATTGTACTTTTATAAGCGCTGTGTTAATAGATAAGTTATAGAAGCAGATTGCATTTATTTTAAAGGGGTAATGACATGGATTTTTTAAATTATTATAATATGTTCCTTGAGGTTCACTTATAATGTTAATAAAGTTTTTGCAGGAAAAAAAAAAAACAATATGCAGAAAAACGAGTATTTTCAACCTTCATTCTGACCCTCTGAAATGATCCATTTTTAAAGCTTGTCAGCAAACGGCCGTTGTTATGATTGGCTAACATCACTGCATAGGAAACGGTATCAGCGCCCACTCGCTACTGCACATGAGCCGTAGCGGCCTTTGCCATGTTTCACCTGTTTCACTTGAAACGGGCCTCGCATCAGAAGAGGCCTCTGTCTGCTTGCACTCGAAAAAGAGCCACCAAATTTAATAAAAATGCCCCTCAAAAATCAAGATATAAGGGACAAAAATGTCCTGGTAACACTTTGTGCCCTAGATTCAAAAATTTAATTTACCTTGGCATAGTTGAATAACAAGAGTTCAGTACATGGAAATGACATACAGTGAGTCTCAAACTCCATTGTTTCCTCCTCCTTATATAAATCTCATTTGTTTAAAAGACCTCCAAAGAACAGGCGAATCTCAACATAATACCGACTGTTACGTAACAGTCGGGGTGTACGTCCCCAATATTTGCATATGCCAGCCCATGTTCCCAACATTATGAAAGGCATTAGACAAGGGCAGAACGTCTGGATGTGCACAGCTGAATCATCAGACTAGGTAAATCAAGCAAGGACAATAGTGAAAAATGGCAGATGGAGCAATAATAACTGACATGATCCATGATAACATGATATTTTTAGTGATATTTGTAAATTGTCNTCGCATCTCTCCCGTCTGCTGATTGGATTTTCGTCACAGTCTATTTTCGTCTCGTCCTTTATTCGTTGACGATAATGTCAATCAATTTAGTCATAGTTTTAGTCTTCATCAGTGACTTCTTTTTTAGTTTTCGTTTCGTTTTCGTCAGCAAAAATATATTTGTGACGAAAATAATGACGAAAATATTTAGTCAACGAAATTAACACTGCCTAAAACTCATTCAGAATCAATGTAAACATCAAAATAAATACTATACTCACAGGAATCGATGTATGCATGATGAACACTTTGTAAAGATCCATTTTGAGGGTTATATTAGCTGTGCGAACTTTGTGTTTGCTGTTTAAGGCAGTTGAGAGCTCGCGGGGGTGGGGAACGGGAGATTTAAAGGGGCCGCGCACTTAATCGGTGCATATGTAATAATGGCTCAAAATAGGCAGTTAAAACAATTAATTAAAAAATCTATGGGGTATTTTGAGCTGAAACTTCACAGACACACTCAGGGGACACCTTAGACTTATATTACATCTTTTGAAAAGGGGTTCTAGGGCACCTTTAAGGTGACATAGTTACACATTACTACAGGTACTTACTATAGTAATAACAGTAAATGAGGCATAATTACAAATAACTAACCCTAAACAAAACCCTAACAGTAACTATAGTTAAAAAAGTGCAATCATAATCAACAACCCCTTTAAAGAAAATATACTATGGGAACAGCATTGTATTCTTTGAAGTACAACAGAGCATTATGTAAACTGTACTATGTTACCACCTCAGTACTATTTTGTAAGGCTGACTCATAAAAAGTTCACAAGAAGTTAATCTAGGAGTAATAACACAAACTCTTTCTACATTAAAAGCTGCGGTTCTCTTTCTCTCTCTGGTAATGTTCGATTTAGCTGGTTCCGTGTGGATCCTGTGGCTGCCATTGCTAGAACAGTCCATGTAAATGTCAGTGCCGTTTGGGTGCATATACGTGTATGCATGCGTGCACATTTACATGTGTTCTCCAGGCTGTGAAATTAAATTTGTCAGACTCTTAGGAACCCAGCATGTCTGAGAGCCACAAATATGTAGTGAGTGTGTTACATCTACATCAGCACCTCTCATCCACCCCTCCTTAACATTTTTATTGCACGCGGTCTTCCATCCACATGAAATGTTCCTTTAACAAATGCAGTCTATAACGGCACTCTCTTTTCACTTTATTCTGACTGTGGCATGAGTAACAGAAATGTTCAACATTTATATTCATTGTCTGTGTCAGACGGATGGATAGACCTTTTAAAATATCAGCTCTAAACGCTGTTTGTCCCGCTATCCACTGCTGGAGAATGAATGGCGGCATTAGAGCTTCATCTGTGTGGGATTGTAAATCAAAGAGGTTCTGAATGCAGGCAGCAACAAAACACAAACCCTTCAGATGTTAGATGATGGCATGTAGACATTTTATGCCAATAACCAATAAATAGCCAATATTAAAATAAAATAAATAATGAATAATAAAACACTAAAATAAATCATTTTAAATGCTACAAGTGAATTTAGGCATCACAACATTATAATGTACAGTATGAAAAATTGATATTCAGATATTCAATATTTTGATTGAATAAAGGTTACGTTTAACAGCGTTATTAAATTATTGGTGTTTTTAAAGATTAAGTTTAAGGGGCCGTTTACGCGACACCTTTTTCAACTAAAAATTGAAAACTTTGAATGATTTTTGGCCGTTCATTTACACGACAACAGCGTTTTGGTGGCCTGAAAAAGCAAACTTTTGAAAACGGGTTTCAAAGTGCAGGTTTTTGAAAATGGTCTCCGTGTAAACAACAAAAACGTGAATCTGTGAAAACGATGACGTCATGCACATGCGCATTACAAGTTCAGTCTATACTGTTTCATCGCCATCTAATGGCCTGGCAGCAGAATACAGTGTTTGTAGTCATTTTCATGGATTCGTGGATTGTTTTAACCATATTGTTGTCATGTAAACGTACCCTAAGTGAGCGTTAAAATGACAGCAAAGGTAATCTATATGTAAAAATAGGGGAAATGAGTAAGAACATCTGAATATCTAATATCATCCGATATACACTGATGAGCCAAAACATTATGACTAGTCAAAGGTGAAGCAAATATCATTGATCATCTCCTAACAAGGCCACATATTAAGTGAAGTGATGTGTTGCCAGGTTCCATGTTCGGAATTTGTGCTCTGCAATTCACTCATCCAAGTGCACACACCGTGAACAGACATTTTTTTGCTGCGACGCCCAGGGAGTGATTGGGGTTTAGGTGCCTTGTTCAAGGGCACCTCAGTTGTGGGTAATGAGAGTGGAAGAGAGCGCTGTTCATTCACTCCTACATTTCCTGCCAGTACTGAGACTCGAACCCGCGACCTTCGGGTTACAAGTCCAACTCTCTAACCATTAGGCCACAACTGCCCCACAACGGCTCTCCCGTCTGGTCCAAGCCAACAGAAGGTCTACTGTGGCATAAGTCACACAAAGTTTTAATGATGGTTATGGGAGGAATGTGTCACAACAAACAGTGTATCGCACTCTGCTGCGTATGGGGCTGCATAGCCGCAGACCAATCAGAGTGCCTATGATGACCCCTGTCAACCGTCGAAAGCACCTACATGGGCACATGAGCGTCGGAACTGGACCTTGTAGCAGTGGAAGAAGGTCGCCTGGTCCGATGAGACCCGTTTTCTTTTACATCACGTGGACAGCCATGTACGTGTGCACCGTTTACCTGGGGAAGTGACGTCACCAGGATGCACTGTGAGACAACGACAAGCTGGTGGAGGGAGTGTGATGCTCTGGACAATGTTCTGCTGGGAAACCCTGGGTCCGGCCATTCATGTGAATTTGACACGTGCCACCTAAACATTGTTGCAGACCAGGTACACCCCTTCATGACAATGGTGTTCCCTGGTAGAAGTGGACACTTTCAGCAGGATACTGCACACATTGTTCAGGAATGGTTTGAGGAACATGATGTAGAGTTCAAGGTGTTGCCTTGGCCTCCAAATTCCCAAGACCTCCATCCAAATTGAGCATTTGTGGGATGTGCTGGACCAACAAGTTTAATTCACGGTGGCTCCACTTTGCAACCTACAAGACTTGTAGGATCTGCTGCTAACATCTTAGTGCCAGATGCCTCAATGGGTCAGTGCTTTTTTGGCCGCACACAAAGGTCCAACAGCATATTAGGCAGGTGGGCATAATGTTTTGGCTCATCTGTGTATTTTCAATATTGATAAAAAGAGCTAAATTTAAAAAATCATACAAAAGCAGCACATGACTGATGATTTATGGCTTAACTTTCATTTTAAGCCTGCTCTCTGCTTGCTGTTTTTTATGCTGCTGACTTTCTCTCTTTTCTCTTTCTTTCTTCATTCTCCTTCTTTCACTCTTTTTCTCTCTGACCAGCAGGCCAAGTCTATCAGTAACAAGGTATGAAGTCAATTTTGTTTCTTCTCAAGGGAATTCTGAGAAAAATTGAGGATGGAGAAAGAGATGGAAAGATAGAACGGGGGGAGACAGGGTCCTTATAAACATCACAGCATGAGGTAAACCTCCTTTATCTGTATCAGGTACAAAGTATCTCTGTGTTCCACTGCTGAGTAACTGCACTAAAACACAAGCCATGCTGCTTTTATCCATCTAGATACTGCTAGTTATAACATATTATTAAACACACACATAAACACTAACAAAAAAAAATTCACACATTTCATCATAAGCAGAGTTTGTCAAGCGTGAGTATTAACACTGGTTATATTCGAGGAGATTTGACTCCATTGCACTTCAAAGAATACTGTGCTTGTTCCCAAAGTACATTTTCAAGAAAATCATATATTGATATGGTACTTTTTTTGTAAGTGCTGTGTTAATAGATAAGCTATACCACTTATTGATACCAAGATTGCCCAAATATGAGGCAGCTGTGTATTTTAATGTATAAATTCTGCGTAAGAAAAAAATAAGCATGATATTCTAAAGTATATATATATATATATAGTAAATATAAATATAAGTAAATATATTGTTTGCTATATTTATTTATAATGTAATT